>VVAS01050399.1:0-10178 GCA_015103295.1 Ptychochromis oligacanthus
AAAACAACAAGAAAAACAAAAAACAAAAAAAACCCCCCAAAACTTTAAAGTTTAAAAAAAAAAAAAAAAAAAATGCCATGTCTTACGAGTACAAAAACATATATGTAAAGACAAAAATCGTGTGTGCATTGGTACAATCTTTCTGTTGTCAGTATGCTGCAGTTTTTCTTAAAAATGTCCTGGGTAATATAATTATAGACCAGTCACAAATTCGGAGCATTCATTGTGAAACTAATCCATACACCAACACTGCCATTACTCATTCTGAAGCAAGACGGCTTTACTAATAGTCTTTCTATTACTGATTTAGGAATTTTCGCCCATCCCCTCAAGTTCAACTGATATAAAGTGATTATCTAGTATTAAGGTCCACTGCATTGTCTCCTAACGCAGATTTGTCTCCCTTCACAAAGTTTTTTCCCTTGTTAACAAAGCTAAAAAGTTCAATTCAATATTTATTAAGATCCCAAAAGGGCAATCTGGATGCAACACAATGATGACTTGAAACATTTAAGAAAAAGTGATAACAAGTAAATCGGAGTCCTGAGGAGATATAATAATAAATACATGCAACAAATACAGTTAGATCACCTTAAATACATTTAAACCCTCATTTAAACCTGGTTTAGATATGAAGCTTGCATGTTATGGAAAAAGTAAAGAACTAACATATCTTTCCCCCCTCACCCTGTCCTTAATAAAGCAGCACTTCTACAAGACTTGGTGCAGTTTTGTCATGGTGCTTATGTTGCTTGGGTGGAGGCGCTGCCTTAAAGGCTAAATTCAGAGAGCAAAAGTAAATATGCAATAAACACCTCAAATTACAATAAAGACTGCAACCTGACTGTCTTCATCCTTACTTTGCAACAAAATGAGACACTGATACGTGTCAGTGGCTGTTTTCAGGTCAGTGCATTGTGTAAACCAGCAGATCCACACCAACACACCTCTGGTGGTTAGTGATTCTATGGTCAGGTTTAAGATTACTTTTCTGCTATGAAATGAAACATCTGATGTGAAAAAGGGTATTACAGGTCATGTAAATGTAAATCCAACAGCCAATAAGAAAACGTTACGTAAATGAACACATAAGTTTACTTATCTCTAAATTTAAGATCATAAAATAAAGCAAGTGTGGGATCTGACTCAACATGAGGCTTATATAACTTGCTGTACGTACTGTGACAGTGCACGTCCTATTTAAATAGGTGAGGTATGAAAGTGCATATAATTTCCTGTTGTTTGTGATTGCAGACATTCTGCAGACAGTGTTAGCTAAGCAGAGCAAAGCATGTTTTGTGGTCTGACAAAAAAAAAAGAACAAAACTTCCTGATAGGACACTCTTGTGTTCCCTTACTCAGATGCTAGAAGGAGAAGATGATCTGCGTATCAGTTCTCAGAGGAAAAACAAGGAACGGCATGTTGAAGCTCTACCGTGTGATTTATATTCACAGCGTGGACAGTTTTGTCAGAAATATCATTCCCAGTGCAACTTTAAACCTCAGTGTCAAATCTCGAATGACTATTCCCTCCTATTTCCTTTTTTTTTTTACTGTCACCATACAAACAACAAGAAGCTGAAATCACTGATTGAAAACCACACAGAAAAAAGGCAGACAAATCTGATCCGTTGAAGCTCAGAAACTGTCTAACTGCACTTCTGTACATCTACTGTGACACCCACACAGCTTTGGTCTGGTTTGGAATAAATGCCCAGTCATGGGACAGTTTCACACTGCTGACTCCTGCAAAGGCCTTCCCAGGACTCTTCACGCCAGCAACAGCTGGCGTCCTTCGCACACATGCATACACACACACATCCTGCACTCTGTCCTTGAGCTAATCTGCTTTAGTTCCTCCATATCAGGGCATTTGGTCTTCTGATTGAACACATAGCTAAAATTATTGTTAGCCTGCTCTCTCTCACACACACACACACACAAAAGCCAGGAGCCCCTGGGCCTATGCTTGTGCTGCAGCTCTGAAAATGAAGCGGTTATATAATGCAGCATTTAGTGAGTAGGACCGAGGGTGACACACTCAGACGCACAAACACACTCACATACACATAAACACCTACAACACCAAAGAGAAAACAAACATGTTTGGCCTACAGATCCTTCTTGACTCTCACCTATGCGTCATTTTGTTGAATCATTTCCTTCATAGTAGAATAATGGCTGGACCTGCTGTTGCTGATCACACGGTTTCCTCGTTTAATAAAACAAAAGACTGCGGGCCACTCTTTGTTGATCTGTCCACAGTATGGGTGTAACTCCACACAAGATTCACGGTGTGGTGTGTAACTCTGTGTTGAGGTCACGGTTCAGAATAATGTAGCGAGCAGAAATAATTTTTGACACAGCAGACTAAAGAAATAAGGGTTAGGGTTAGAGCCTTCTTGCCTGACAGCAAGAAGGATGTGGGTTTGAATCTGCTGGTTTGCTGCGATCTTTCGCTTAGAGTTAGGGCGCCCCGAGGACCTTAATTGGATAAGTAGTGAAGAAAATGGATGGAAGGATGGAAGGGACCCCATTTACCTTTGCAACCAAATTGCGATATTGTTTTTGCTTATCCAAGAGTCAACGGATTAGCTCCTGTGACCGACCATCATATTTTCATTCAGGTCTGTATATTGAGTTTTGTTCATTTATTTAGGTTTCACTTTCACTCTGTGTTTGATTAGATTTAGGAAGGGTTTGGATTCAAATGGACTCTTCTTCTCCATCCCCTGAGTGGGTCGCTGCCCCATCTAACAGTGACTGGAAAGGGAGCAAGAGTAGGAAAGCAAGAAAGAAAATAAATGAAAAGATATGCTGATGATGTTGAAATGTATCTGTGATACAGCAAAACAAATCAATCTAAGGCTCTGTTCAAACTGTGCTTTCACACACTCACCCACTACAGTTTTTGCTCAAGCAGCTACCTCTGGGGCTGAAGATTGAAGCCAATGAGAAAATGCCAAAAACTGAAGTTCCCCCATAGACACCTCATGTTAAAATGCCTAAATTAATTAAAATGAACATGTTTACAGTGCGGTACAAAAACCTTTCAACATGATACAAAACTGAAAAATACTGAAAAAACCCGACATCTTATTTGAAACTGAGCACTTGTTTTGTTTCTTTCTGGGGTCAAGCTGACACATTGGACTTCTGGTTCTAACTGAATGGAAGACTTGACCTTCCATTCTTAGTATTTTAGCGTTGTCTGAGTTATTGTTTACAAAGACCTCTAAGACCTAAAAGCTTTTACATTGTGTTAAGCACCCTACTTTACCAATACCGGCCCTGTCGGTTTTTGGTTTTGTTGTTTAAAAAAAGCTGTTATGATTTCTTTCCCATGAATTACCTCATACGCCTTTTAGATTTATTTTGCAAGACTTTGCATGGGGCTAGATCCTTGGTTGGCAAACAGTTCCTGTGCACAGGCCAGTTTTATGAAACACTCCTTGGTTTTCTTTGGTCCCGAAGTAGTTCTTCAAAGCTTTGAGATGTGTTTGTGCTGCAGCAGAGTCCTTCTCCACAAAGAACAGAGGGTGAAGCGTACCACTGAAGAATGACCTGCTGCTTCTCCTTGGTCAGGGTCGAGGTGATATGGTACTGGTGTTCAATTACAGACTCCACATATTTCCACCACCATGTTTTACTATAGCTTTGATACACTTGTGGTATCACTCTCTCTCCTCCATACATCCTTCTACTGCCGCTAAACTCCAGCTTGGATTAACCATTATATTGGACTTTTTCCATTATACACTGTGAAATGCAGCTATATCTTAGCTGACCCCAAGGGTTTGGCCTTGTTTCCCGTCTTTAGTAGTGGTTTAGCGAGGCTACCCATCCACAGAGACCACTACTGGACAACCTTCTTTTTTTTTCCAGATTGAAACCTTTTGTTCTTTATTTAACAAATTCTCTATCTTTGAACACATTGCTTATCTATCAGTAAACAAAGCTTGACGTATTAATCCTCTGACAGTGAGTTCACTTTTGGCTGGCCTGCTCATGCGCTGGATAAAACTGATGCAATTTTCAGTACTTCAAGTATTTCAGTATTTCAGGTATTTCAGAACGTCATGGACTACCCCCTTAGAATCTGTCAACATGGGGTGGCCAATTACTGCGTGGTTAGAGCCCACGCCATATGGGCATTAATGCCCAGAGGAGCAAGTCTCCGGTTCACATCCCAGCAGGACAGAACATTTGGTGAATTTCATTTCCCCTACTTTCTTTTTCATTTATTTTCTATATTTCTACACTATGCTTGTCTCTACTGGCACACAAAACAAGTTTTTTTTTCTAAAATAGGATTTCAGTTTAACCAACAGTTGTCTCTGAGAAACTGAATAACTTTAGTTTTGTCTGGCCTTTATGTCTTTAAGACATTCTGGCAACTTACCCAGTTGATTGTGTTGAAATGGTAAAGATCTTGTGTGGGTTACTGAGCATATGGCCCACAGTTCAACAGTCTTACTGGCGATGCTCAAAGTGTGAAATGTCGCCTGTCACGTCGTTCTCTTGCAGCTTTTGCGTGGAAGCCTGAGCCGAGCCGAGCAAGCAGCAAAAGCCCCTCAGTCAGCAGTCGTGATTCCCTGTTGAGGATGGATGGCAGTGGTACAATCACCTGCCGGCCAGTGACGCCATTTGGCCTGATTAATGTATCCTGTCCTGCCACAAGAAATGCATTCACACACGTGCACGCACACACACACACACACACACAAGCACTCAGGGACTCGGTAAATCAGACTCCACTCTGACTGCAAAGGATGCAGTATTTCTGCATCCATGAACTGAAAAGGGAGCCCCCAGCTTTCCCCCTCCACCCTTCTCCCCTGAAAATACACAAACACGCAGTGACATCCAACCCCCGCACACACAAATACCGACCCTCCAGGTAACATGCACAGAAGGAGGTGCTTCAATCATGATGAAAGATACTATAAAGCTCGAGTGCACCACACCAGCATCAAAACACCTTCTCCCGTCTCATTTTCAGTGTATGCTGCACTTAGCACGACTCACACAGGGAAGCCAGAGCTGTTACGCAACGTGCCCCCGAACCTCTCCCACCCCCAGGATTATTATTCAACACATTTGTCTGCAAAGAAAGAAAATCAGCTGAGCAAGATATGAACAAGGCACTGTTACCCTCAACACAGTTCATCCATCTCTGTCACCCCGGCTTTATGAGCCTTATGCGCCAAATGCAATGCAATAAATCAGCTTTCTCTCTCATGTCAAACACAGCATTATGGAGCATCAATTCAGTGTGTGGGCAAGGTGACTTTAAGGTCCCCTTCTCAGGCCACACATCCATTTCTTTTTCTCGCAGGCATTCCTGAACAAAGCTTAGCCTCAATTCAGGTGAGAACCAATACCCAACTCGGGACTTCCCTGACCCACAATCCTTTGGCGTCCCCTTGCATTTTGAGAGGGTATGTTTTCAGTGTCCCCATTAATGTGTCTACTGGGATATCTCAGTTACCAAAACAAAGTGAGTGAGTACATTCTTAGGACTCTTCACTTTTCAGGCTTTTTATGTATTCAGAGAGTTGGGAAGAAGGCTGCTTCTCCTTCCTCCTAGCCACTGTTCTTTCCATGATGACACCCACTCTGTTACTGTAACGCCCTTTCTTGCATTTCATGTATTGTGAAATAATATAATTTTACAACTTCCACAATCTGTTTTAAAGCACTTTCCCTGCAGCTTCAGGATTGTTGTAACTGTATTCCAAACAGTCTCTAGTATCTGTCTGCCATGCTATCTGACTTATTTTTTTACTTTAAAATCTGTTAAAATCTTACCATACTGAGTAGTGGAATGTATCCAATCCTGTCAGCCAGGTCAGACAGCGTGATGGCAGAGAAGACTGCCCTTACAAGTATTTACACTATTTTCTTCCAGGGTGATAATTAGTGTCTCCAGAACAGATTGTGTTCCAGATAAGAAATCAACACATACAAAACCCCTGCTGACAGACCAATCCCAGACCAATTCTCTGGAAAATAGCAGAACCATTCCTGGAAGATCTGATGGAGCTTGGTGAGCAGGAAAGTCTATAGTTTTAGAGACCGTCTAAAGTCTCTTCCTGATGCCCATGGTAGGAGCAAGTAATTTAAAAAAAAAGTTAGACTGGGACCCCCTGGGCAGACTTACTGAGTTGATAATCACCTTCATATGTCTGCTAAGCTGAATTCTCAATGTTAGGGTGAGTGAAGCCAGATAAGGAAAAGCTATCCTAAATATGCTGAACTTGCTTCATAGTACAGGGTTCAAAGTCATGAAAGCCTTCTACGTATTGCACCTTTAACAGGCAGCAAGGAGTGGGTGCTGTGACAGTCATGGGGTCAGAAACTGAAGCTCACCTTGAGTCTTTGCTGGCCCTGAGTTCTTCAGAGGCACCAAATAAGTTTGGACTATATCAGAAAGGGATGTTTGTGTGATTACAGGGTGTAAAAACTTTTATAAGCTCCTATCACCGACAAGTGGGAACTACAGCTCTCTTTTTTTTATATAACTGACAACAGTAATAAATGCTAAATGCTGTTTACAAAATTCAGCTACCTAGCCAATTCATCACGGTTTAACGTCACCAACAGCGTCAACTGATAAATGTGTTATATGGTACATTATATAAACTTGATGTAGCAGCAAAACCACAGTGCCAGAGAGCGACAGCTGAAGCACGCAACCTCATATCACATTCAGCAGATGTGTGACAAGCAGAAGTGGCTGATGGCAGATCAGTGAAGGTGTAGAATCTCAGCAGAGGGGCCTGCACTTACAGACAGGATCTCCTCAGCACAGGCAACAATCTCAGCACAACAACTCTAAATAATGTCCTCAAACCTCATCCACAACATCCATCAAGAAACTAGACTTTTTTAATATTAGGAATGCAAATGCAATGCAGAGGTCACAGAAAACATCAGCCTGTTCAATGTCAATACCTTCACCACCTTTTGAACAAGCATGTCAGATCTCTTGCTTCATTTTCCAACCATGTCCCCCCTCGTGTAGCGTTCCCATTTCAGCCTTATACTGAATGCAGACCATGACTTAAAATCCTGTCATGCTTACACAGACGCTAAGAAATATTCAAAGCCCTTTCTCCACGGTTCATGACAGGAGATGGAGGATGGTGGGCAGAAAGGTGATGCAAGCTTACTGTTAATTTATACCAAAGCGGCTAAGCACTTATGCCTCAGGGACGGGGAGAAATGAGCAGTGGACGCTGTAAAAACTGGGCGGAAGTTCACCTCCATGTGCTCTTCCAGATAGCACCAAGCACAGTCCCTATCGCTCTACCACATGCTGTATATAGAAGATGGAAATAGACACAGTGACATCACCCATTAGTTAGCGAAGTCCCTCTGTGAAGCTTTAAGCAGACCGTTTTTGCCGTTGCCATCCTGTTGTTCTGATGACAGGCGAGGGATGGAGGTTTTGAACATGACGTGTACCTAGAGACCGAGGCCAAAAATTCATCACAAAGGTGTTTCCTGAAGTCATACAGTAACGGAGCAGAGGGTTTTTTCCTCGTAGACATCTATAAAACCGATCAGCCATAGGAGTCGCCCCCTGGTGGCCATTAAAGCACTTCCACATTGGTTTCACTTTTCAGACCTGGAAGCTACATCCATCTTAATATGCTTTGTACCCAGTAACACATGGGTTGAATAATGCAAACGCTAATTCATACGTTTAATCTGGGGATTTTTGAATGACTGTATCAAGAGGATTTACATCTGTTTCCTTTGTGTGTTTACTGTCTGCCCAAGGGATTCCCCGATTTTGAGATTCTTTGCAGAAACAATATGGTCGATAGCCGATGCTGATATTATTTTTTTCCTTTTTGCTTTATTCCATTTTTGTTCCATGGGAAATTAATAATTAATTCTAAAAAAAAAAAAAAAGAATTAAACTATTGTTTTGGGGTTTTTTTCTTTTCCTCACACTAATTGAACATTTAGTAGGCACAAAATTACTGTGACACAGCACATAGATATCAGCCACTAACATCAGAAAATGTTATAATGTTTGCAGCTACACAGATATGAGTCAACAAGGCCGATGTCTGGCCGATATATTTTGCATCCCTACTCTTCACCTTGTTCATTTTTTCATTGATCATTTTCTCTATAAAACAGCAAAAGTATAGTTCACAATTTATCACACCACCCCACTCTTTTCACTCCACATTTACATGACGCTACTGCATTTGTCTGCTCTCTCCTGCTGTTTTTTGTCCATGGTCTCTCTGTGCTCCTCTTTTCCCTCTTCTCTTCACTCTAGTCCTCCAACCAGTTGCAGCAGATGTTTGCCCCTCCCTGAGCCTGGTTCTTCCTGTTAAAAAGGAGTTCTTCCTCCCCGCTGTTGCCATGTGCTTGCTCATGGGGGACTGTCAGATTGTAGGGGGTCTCTATCTAATATTTTAGGGCCTTCCCAATATAAAACACCATAAGATGGCTGTTGTTGTATAATTTGAGGTGTATAAATAGAACTGCACTGAGGTTGGCAAAGAATATTTGCACTGAAGAAGCCAGAATCAGTAAATTGTTGTTGCTTGAAATAAAGAACTACATCAGGGTTTTTAAAATATGTTCATATTAAGTTTCTTTCCCTTTGTGTAATCACTGTCACTGGCTAATTGCTGCACCTCTGCTATCTCTAGGTATACGTGCTATGTCTCATAGGAAGAGAACGTGGTGCCAGACTCCATTAAACCCTGGGGTAATTTCACAATACACTGGTCTTTAGTCAGCCTACGCAGCTGATAACCTCCGACTTGACAGCCACTGAACATGAAGCTGCGCCATTCTCTAATTTGGTCAGCCTTTCAGTACAGTTAAGGTGCGCTTCTCTTCCATATTTATTATTATAATAATAATCCTTTCTTGAAATGCCATGCGGAGAAATGATAAAAGTTTTTTTCCCCACTACAAATACAGGAGAACTGGTGGATGATACATCTTCTGAATGTGTCTCTACACCCTTTAAAAAAAATACGCCTCCTGGTTTACTTTAAATCCACCTTCTTCAATAAGAAAGCCCAACTTTTATTACTCATAACTCGTCACAATCTGTCACGAGTTCATTAACATATGGAAAGTTAAAACGCCGTGAAGGGAGCAGGAGCTCGCGCTGCCAGCTCCTCATCATCAGCGCACCGGGCGCACTTGACAGCTGAGATAGGAAGCAGCGCTGAATAAACAGACACGAAGGACGTTTCCTGGAAGGCTCGGGGCTGGCTGGAATGGCTGAGATCAGAACCGTTTCAAGGCAAACGGGGACAGCCCACATCAGCCACTGAGGTTCGTCTGCAAGTGGAGCCAAACACACATCAAAACGACTCGACATGAAGAGCAGTGAGGCTTCCAGAAGCCCCGAGCTCTGACCCGAGAGCCATTCAAACGACCACAAGCCCCGTGCAAAATGCCATTTAGAAATCGTAGAACAACAAGCCTGGAATATGCGAAGTGATATTTGATAAGCTGACAGTATAAGTGACGGCTGTACGTACATGAAACATCCGGTGCTGGACGGAGAAAAAGCAGCGTCTGATCACTGCTGTTCGTGCGCGTCGCTCATCTTTTCGCTTCTGTTTCTTCTTCGTTTTCCTCAATGGCGGTTCCTAAATAACTGTAGATGCATTACCGCCACCTTCTGGACTACAGTGCAGCTCAACACAGCTCAGCCGTTAAATCGCGCTTACCGCTGTGCTCTCTAACGGTCCAAAATGACGCCTGTGCATTTATGCTGTGGGTTTTTTTTTATTTTTTATTTTTTTATTCTTCCGTCCCCACTGAACCATTGTCCCACATTTCAAAGTCCTCCCACACAGATCTGTGGCTCAGAAGGAGAAGTGCTGAGTTATGGATGCAAACAACAGAACAGCTGAGGAACAGCAGATGAAACAACGGGTTTATTGTGTTGTAGTTACAGTGTTAGAAAAAGGAAAAAAGGGAATACAAAACTATTGCACAAGACCATGAAAACAATCGTGATTGTGAAACAACGATTTACCATCTTATCTGTCAGCTCGTTCCCACCCCTCCAGCATGTGCTGGAAAACAGGGCTGATGGGAGGGGGAAATTCTGTGCTGATTTATACAAAAAAAAAAAAAAACGGGGGGGCCAGAAAACAGGCCCAAGAAAAAAAAAAACAAAA
>VVAS01050406.1:0-10084 GCA_015103295.1 Ptychochromis oligacanthus
AACTTCAAAAAGCTATCTCATTTGGTCATCAGATGCAAAGTTTACATGTGATCAATGAAGTGAAACATGTCATGGTGACCTGGCCCTGTTCACAGAAATGTTTTCCCAAAGGTAACATTCCAATAAGAAACAAATGTAAGGCTCATCATCAGAAGCACATTGTTGAAAATACTGAGTGGTAATGATCTATCGCTGAGTTTCCTGCTTGTGACACTTCAAAGCCTTGAGAGACCGGAACCTTCCCTCTTTTGTCTTTGTCTCTAAATAACACAGAAGATGCACATGGTCAAAATATTTGTTGGGATGGCAATCTGGCAAAGTCCTCCTTTGAGGATCATTAGATCTGATTTTAAAATCAACTGACATGTAGTGACTGAAATTTTGGAGTCACATCAGTTTCCTTACTGACATGCATGTGTACAGGATGTGTACGGGTAAAATTAGGCCAAGCTGATGAGAATAGAAGTATATCAGACCTACTTTTTTTACTGAATACATGGAAACATCTTTATCAGCTAAAGTATCTAAAGACAGTTGATGTTGAACACAGCTGTGTTTGTAACCAAACCCAGCTGCTAATTTCTTTGAGCAATGAAGGCTGAAATAGGCCGAGTTCAGTGAAAAACCACCAATATTTGGCTTAAGAGGTGCAAGACACAGTTTATAGCTTCACTGAATAACAGTCACATTCTTTTGTGGTTACATTAGTATAAAGTATAGAATAAACTACTCTATAACTGATAAGTGTGCATCAAAATGAGAACCCAAATGCAAACAACAAGCAGATCTGGCAAACAAAAAGTGAGTTTTAAACTAAAAGACAGTCCCCAAAACCACAAAGTCCAGAAGTCTGGGTCAAACAAAATAGGAATCCAAGAAGAAAAGCACAAGGAATGCAAACAGGTGGACAAACAGTCAGACTGACCAAGACAAGGAGGAAGCATGGACCAATAAATATACAAAACTAAACAGGTGAGAAAAAAATGAACACAGGTGCAACTAATTAAACTAAATGAGGGTGGAGGGAAAAGGAGGGGAAACAGACAAAGGCTGGAAGTAGATAAAACAAAAGGTGTCCAAGGAAGGCTGATTGCCAAAATAAGACAGGAAGTAACACCAAAGACAAACAGAAGTAACATAAGGAAAAACTATGTAATGGCAGGCCACGACAGAAGCAATGTGTATTTTAACTGCAATGTTTCAATGGCATGTTTGTAACTTAGGTTGTTTTATATTGATGTCCATTAGCATGCACTGTCCCTGTTAAATAAAGAAAGAAAGAAATTTGGGTGTTTTTCCTGTAAAAGGCCCTATTTTCATCGCATAACACTTCTACCTTGTGATTATGCACATCTTGAATTTTATGTCATCAACATTTGTCAGTTTTACAAGGTGGTAAAACCTTTTCTGCAATTTAAATGATGAGTAAACAGAATTCTAGGCACTGGGTCTCCCCTCCACCACATTCCTGCGGTACTCTTTCCAACTCTGTCTGCGCGGGCTTAAGCCCACATGTGCTGGTATGCACCATCAGTGTCACAGCTGTGCTGCCCGTCACTCAAAGAAAGGAGTTCCATTCCTCCTCATTCCTCCTCCACCTACTCCCGTCACCTCCTCCGTTCCCTCTGCCCTGACAGCATGGCTGACCTCTTTCCCCCTGTCAGCACCCAGGTATAATGTGACCTGTCACCATGGCCTATTCCCCCTCAGGCGGAGCATTGCTTCTGGCTGGCCAGTGGTGAGAGCCTTAGCAGGGAGAAGAGAGGGGTCATTCTGCTAGGCTGTGTGGGTTTGGTAAGGGTTCAGTGTTTTTGATGCTTGAAGCTGGTAAAACATAATTTCCACCCAGCAAAAACGCATTGAAAAGACATTCTAAAGACAACTTCTCCAGATGTTTAAACAGCATTCAGATTTGGTTTAAAAGTGAAAGTTGAGAAGCAGTCTTCTGAGGTTCCTGAAAAGACCCCAAAAACAGACGATCTTCCATCCATTTTCTTTGCCAGGGTCATCGGGTTGGAGAGCGAGAGAGATCCGAGCCAATCAGAAGATTCAAACCCAGATCCTTCTTGCTCTAAAGTGACCATGCAAATCACCACCATGCCAAGGATTTGATAACAGTTTGATATAATACAGTGCATATAACGTGCACACGCAAAGTCGACGTCTCATACTAAAATCATTAGCATTTATTGATAGCCGAGGCTACATATAGCTCTGTTTTAGCGCAAACATTGTTATACAGTCAATTTGTATTGCCAAGGCATCTATAACTGTCCATGGACATATCACAAAAGTGTGTGAAATCATTTAGTAGTCGGTCTAACCAGTGAGATTCTGGAAGTGAGATGAAAGCTACACATAGACAGAATATGCCCAGCCAACTATGGCCCACTTTTATATCAGTCTGTAATTTACTATTATTGATGTGTATTTGGCCATGCTGGGGATGTGAGTATGAGACAAGCACACAAGTGTGTGTGAGCACATACTATATATCAAGTCTTTTGATGCATGTCATTCCCCTCTCTCTGACTCAACTGCCCCCAGTTTCATGTTTCATTTTTTTTTTGTACCATCTGACTTTCAGATGATGATAAAACATTCAACATGCAACTGGCTAAAAGTAAGAGTATTGTAATTTTTTGAAATAGTAGGCGCTACAGTTGGCAGCACAGTGGCAGCACTACTGCAGAGCAGCAAATACAGCAAATAATCTTGGTTCGAGCCTTCTGGTCAGGTGGGGGAAGAAATTTAATTAAGTAATAGCTGGCATCCACCAGGGTTGCACTTCATGTGAAGAACGTACCCTGAATGTCGAGTATATACTGACCTACGATGAGGACAAAGAGGTCATACAAAAAGAAACCTGATGAGCTCAAACATACTTCTCAAAGACACAAAAAATGTCCCAAGCCTGAGATTCCTTTTATTTAACAACAGGCCTCTCAGGAATCTCCCAGCAATATGAAGAGAAACAACAGAGACAAATGTGGATGAAATGTCACAAGACAGAAGGCAGAGAGGTAGTAACAGTTGGAAGATTTATCCTTTGAGGGTTTTCTGCCAAAAGGAAGGACCTAGATTTCTCAGTGCTGTGGGGTGACACTGGGAGGAGACTGTCACGCAAGAAGAACAAGCTTCACCTAGTGGGAACACAGTGCTGCCTGACATTTTACTATTTGCATGTGATGATTTACGCACACACACTTAGCATTTAACTATGCCACAGGGCAATGTCTCGGCCTATTTGATGGTTTACCGGCTGCCAGCAGTACTTGTGTCATGTGAACTGAATTTGACCTGACATACTGCTGATGTTTCTACAGTTACGCCCTCCAGCTTCACATCATTAGACATGTCAGTGTGCGGCCCGTCGCACAGTTATTGTGCAGCAATGTAACAGAAGTCTGTTGTGCCCAGTCACGAGAGAGGAACCACGCTGCTATTTATTACAGTGCACGTCTTTGTTAACGCCAACATATTCAGATGACGGGTTCAAGGACTTCTTCCCAGGTGCTTGATTCAACAAGCCCCAGTGACATACACACACATACTGTATATATACACACACAGGTGACAGTGTATATTTGGCTATGGGGTGTGTGATTCAGTGTGGTGCAAGCTGTGGATGGGCCGACCCCATTAGAAGCGAAGGAGGGGTTGTTGGCTCGGCTGTGGCCTGGGCCGCTCGCTCGCAGGATAATTTACGGCCCCTTCATCCTGGCGGAATGTGTTTGTAGCTAGGCGTAATGGAGGCCATCCATTCTCCCTGTCAGCGTTGGGAAACACTTTTTTAGCCAGCTATGGGAGGAAATGTTTGACAGAGAGAGGGCAAAGCTGTTTCTATGCACGGTAGATTGCGAGCAAGGAGGACTTTGTCTTATGTATTTCTCATCTTATAAATGTGTCCATTCGAGGGTCCATAATTACAAGGGGAACACAGTCTACTCTACATTTAGCCTCTGAGAAACATACATGTGCTAAAACTTTGTTTGACTGTCAGAGAAGCCCTTTAAATTCAGTTTATTGCTTTGTCTTCAGCGACATGTTATTCGTTTCAAGCTATAACAGCTCATCATCAGCATATCACTGCATCTTCACTACACTTTACAAGGTGTCATTACATTTTACAAGAATTGTCAAAATACCCAAGCAGAATACTGAAAATCTGTGAGGCCTTATTGATTTCTTCCAAAGCAACAAACCCTAATTGTGAAGACACTAATTTGGTGAGGATCAAACAGCTGTGATCTGACAAGGTCTTGGAACCAACCTGACAAAAAACAGCTGCAGGGGGAGCATAAAAAAAGAAAAAAAAAACAGGAAGGACGATTTTGCTAAAAACTCATGTTAGGAGAAGAGGAAGACAAGGAGCAGTCCACAAAGAGTAATCCTGACTATAAATCTCTCGTCTTTTGCTCGGCATGGCAGCTGTGGGAAGTTCTGAAGTGATGGAAGGCAATGTATCACACTTGGCATTATTCACAGACCTCTGTGCTGAGTTTGTCAGCCCCCTGAGAATCTGCAGGCCTCAGGCAGACATGGAGGGAGCTTAGCTCCAAAATGGCTGAGCAGCATCACCTTTGTTCCTCACCAGAGCTATCACATCGACCTTCAATGATAGCCACGGGAGAGAGAGGAGAGCACACAGGAGCAAGAGAAATAAATCAGTCACATATGCACTACCCGTATGCGTAGCTTTGTGTATGGAGGCAGCTGTTTGTGTGTGCAGTGTTGCCACTTTAATTAATTCCACTTTCCCTTCCCACTGGAAGCTCCTCCTCTCCTTGTCGAGCTCTGGCGGGTGACTCTTGTTAGCTGCACAGCGAGCGGGGAAGTGACTGCGCCTGACAATATAATTTACATTGTCTGTAGAGAGCGATCGGAGCACAGCGGCCTTATTTATGCCACATTAGGGGATTTGCCTGTGCTGCCGTCTCCTGGTCCAATCCATCAGATGGCTGTTTTCCAATGCCGCTTTATTGGAATGTGCCCTTGAGAGAGTGCTGAGTAGCAGGGAGTGTGTTTATCTGAGTGTGCACCAGTGCTGTGTGTGTTTATATGAAGGCATATGAGTGTTTGTTGTGTATTTGTGTGGAGCATGTCCATGCACAAGTGTGCCGATTCAGTCGACTGACTGTGGCTAGCATTGTCAGACAAATGGACTCCATTCTCCGACAGACCAAATTACAGCTTAACTTCAGAAGGGGAACAATGATTGCTAGGCCATTGTCATATCAGTGTGCCTGCACAGCAGAAAAGTGGCTACTTTCCTGCTGTGCCAGGGCTTCTTATGCAGCGTGTCTTCAACGGGAATGAGGAGAATTCTTCCTTCATTGTCTGTCAGATCTGCTGCTATTGACTTGTCTCTCTTTGTAACGGTCCCAAATTACAGTCAAGCCATTCCCTCGGCATGCATTTCAGTGGATAGCTGTCTCGATAAGTGAGTTAAATGCAAATTGACACAGACACCCACACGCAGTACAAGCATGGCACAGGGCTTAGTGAGCAGGAATATGCATGGGAGAGTTCTGGCAGTGGAACAGAGTAATGAACGACACCAAGGAGCTCATTTTTCACAGAGGATACAAAATGTCGGGTCCGGAAAGACATGTCGGAGCTGCGAGGCGGCAACAAATGCGGCTCCAAGTGCTGCTCATTAATCATAAGCAGGGAGCGGTGGCGAGGGGACCCATATCCATCTGTAGCGTACTTATGAGAGTATTATAAATGTGCAGTGCAGCTGGTTGACTGAGAGAGTAAACAGCCCAGCAGTGTACTGTACAGTGTGCCCTTACAAGGACACTGAGCCTGAAGCACCTGTTAGGACACTGTTAGGGAGTAGTGGTCACCTGGTCTTTAGTACTACAATATTGCATACTACATAAACACAAATCTATTTAATCCACATTTAGGGCAAAACAATTGTTTCTCCTGTTTTCCTGTAGTTGTTTCTTTTCTGTTCTCAGCTCTAATTTGTCAGCTTTATATTCTTCATTTATTAGTTATCCCCGGCTCAGACTACACAATGCTTTATGTGTGCGAGAGACATGAAAGACTACACTTTGCTCCCAGATCAATCACGCTTGCTCTGTAGGCACTACCTAGCGATTTCCGGTAAATGAATGTAAACAGAAAATGGCAACCAAAGCATTGTGTATGATACCGGCTGTCTAGTGTTCATTTGTGACCATGCATGATCAACTGTTATACAAGATGCCGGTTTTGTTGCTGACCAAAAGGGTTCGCTCTACCCTAACCCTAATATCGTGTACTCTGAACACGACATTAAAGGCTCCTGGCCGAATAGCTGTGTTTTAGTACCCATTCTCGATAGTGAACACCTCATCCCAGCACACTGATCGTTGACTGCACTCTGTTGCATGCCCAACAGTGATCTCACAGTGCACTAAGACACCCTGGAGTACACATCTACATCACTTAAGTCTTACCACACTTAAAAGCATTCCAGCAATCCAAAAATGTGAGTCCTTTAAAATCTTATGTCCAAATTCAATTCAAGGGATCAACAACCCACGATAGGTCACCCCTTCCCCCAAAAGACTGATGCTGTGAGAAGCTCCTACATCCAAAACTCACATACCCAACCTCCTAACCCCACCCAAATCCAGCCAGGCCCCACCCATCCTAAGGACAAGGGGCAATTTAGGCTTTAAGTAATTGATGCTGCTTCCTTGCTGTAAAAACACAATAAATGAGATTTGGGTGTGGGCCGGGGTGCTGTGTCAGTGTGTGCAGTTAATGACTGTACAGGGCTCTGAAGGGAGGGTGGTTGATAAATTAAGCAGGGGTGAACTTTAGCACCCGCCCTTACCACTGGGAGGAGGAGAATGGAGGAAGAGGGAGAGAGCTGGAGTGAGAGAGAGGGGAAAAAGAGAGAGAAAGAGAGAGAGAGAGAGAGATGACAAGGCCTATCACGGTGATGGAGTGGCTCTGCTACTCTTGGCTGCACACTGCTGTTTGCTCTCATTCTCATTCTTCGCCTGTTCAGACACAGACAGGGACAGAGACACGCTGCTTTTCAAACACACGTCTGCAGATTCTGTCTCTTCCATAAAATTGCAACCCCCCCAATAACATGAAATAATATCCACAGTAAGCAAAATACAGCTCACCACGGACGCTAAGAGAAATATAACTGCTCTGTATACATACACATACACTAATCATACTGTACTCTGCAAGGACAGAAAGATCGGCTGTAAAGCTCCATTACACACACACACACAGATTCATGCACAGTCAACACTGAAGCACTTGGAGAATTTGGAGGCTATGCTCACATGCATGCACATGTACTGTCTTTTTAAAACACATCAAAGCTTGGGAATGCAAAACAGTCTGATACATCTAGTTTTCAAGGGGCTCCAAACAACCATTTATAAAACAAGTGGTAACAGAGCATGATATACTATGACTCAAAACATAATTTCTTTTTTTTTTAGCAACTTTCTTTGGCACAAAAAGGACAATAAAGAGAAACTGATCAGAAGTCGTTAATGAATAACGTGAAATAGAAAGAACAGAAAATAAGCTGGTACCAGTGAAACTAATGTCTTAAATCAAGAGGGAGGCAGCTGAGTCATTCAGCTGCATGTGTAAAAAACAGCAGCCTAAGATAAATCTGTGAATTTGATGTTTATGTGTAATATTAAGAAGATAAGGGTCAGTTTTGATAAACTATATTAGCATAGTCCATTATTGGTAATGTAAAATGTGAGCCAAGTTTCTGTCTAACATTACGTGTACAACAATGTCTGGAACGAAACAGAACACATCCACCAAAGCTGACTTTATTCAAGACATAGTCAATATGAGACTTAAAAGTAAGTTCAGAGTCAATCCACATGACTAAATATTTAATTTGATCTGCTTTCTGAAGTGCTCTACCATCATTACAGGTTAAAGCCAAAGAGTTAGATTTTAAGTTGAGGTGCTGCCTCACACCAAAAAGCATTGAGTAAGTTTTTGATTTATTAGGTAATAAAATGTTAACTGAACGCCAGGTTGTAGAATATTAAAATCAAACTGCAGATAGAATAGAAGCCTTTGATGTATATATAATAGTGCCGTCTCAATAAAGTTATGTAGGGCAATCAGAAAAATAGAGTGGTAAGTCATTAATAAAAATAGAGAAAAGATGCTGTCCCAAAGCAGAACCTTGAGGCATCCCTCACTGCTGTTTAATTAAATCTGATTCGCATCTACTTAAAACAATGCATTACTTCCTATTGTGCAAATAGAAATTAAACCACATCAATACATGTTGACAAAGACCAATAGCGTGAAGCTTATCCAAAAAAAGATAATGATGCAGCCAAATGTAAAGCTTTGGTAAGAGCCATAAATATGAAAGCAATTCTTTAAGCAAAATAATCAAAAGAAGTGCTGCGGGCAATTTAGGTGGGCCAGGATGATCAGGTATTGGATCACACAGCCCAGTATCCTTAGGAAAAACACTAATAATGCATGAATCTGTTAAAGCCAGTGCCGATGTTTAGCGCATGTACAATGCCGTGAAAAAGTATTTGCCCTAGCCCTACGTATGGGACTGACATGACCTTAAACAGCCCGTTCCTGCTCGAAAACCCTCCGATGTGGCCAAAATTCATCCACAGTGATGTGAAAGATTCATTGCCAGCTATCGCAAACACTTGATTGCAGTTCTTGCTGCCAAGTGTGGCACAACCAGTTATTAGATTTAGGGGGCTATTATTTTTTCACATAGAGCCAGGTAGGTTTGGATAGCTTTTTTCCCTTAATAAATGAAATCATAGTTTAAAAACTGCATTTTGTATTTAAGATTTAAGATTTGTTTGTTGATCTGAAACATGTAAGTGTGACAAATATGCAAAAAAAAACAAAAAAAAAAACACACAGCACTGTATGCTTTTAAGACACAAAGCATTAACTGGGGGTAGGCCACCTGTATTTGTGTTTTTTCAGCATCCAGGAGTTATTAATGGACTAGTTTTGGAACATATAGTCTGCTGACTTTGCCTCTGTGGAGAAACAAACTATTTTTTTTTTTTAGTTTCTGGTGTAGCCAGCAGATATCTGGGCTAAGACTTCCCATTTCATCCACTAGTTGCTGTTTAGTAATGCAGATAAAGTTTAAAAAGGTAATAAATTAGAACTGTTATCAGCTAGGTAGTGCTAACTCCATTAGCAAATTAGTGAAAACCAATCCTCTTTTAACAGAAAACGCTGAAAAAAAAACTTTCTTCGTTTCACTTTATTGGACAGTGAAAATAGTCTTCAGGAGACACACACAAGAGAAAAGTATTAATACAAAGGAAGGACTTGTTGTTACTATGGTACTGATATCTTAAACTGGGTTACAGTGGATTGTGAGGCTTTATGCTTTCAACCTAACAACTAATTTGATCTGTGTTTTTGAAGATTTAGTAACACTATTGACTCAGAAAGCCTTCCGGATGTCTCTCGAGATGTCCATAGAAGGACACCCAAAGGCACACCTAGAATACATTAGAGCTGGATATCCTTCATGGTCTGGGAATATCTTTGGATCTCTCAAGAGGAGTTGGAGGACCTGGGTAGTAAAGAAAGACATCTGGGATACCTTTGTTATTTTTGACTGGATGACCCACTGATTGCAGGGTTGGTGGTTTAACGACCCCTCTTACTGCACAGATTTTGATGTATCCTTGAATAAGATAATAAAACCCAACATAAAGTGCTGAGTGGAGTTTTAAACCAGACAGACCATAGTTATCAACTGCACCTGGAGTTTTATCATTCATTTTGTTCTTTTTAAAACATCTTGTTATAGATTTAGTGCATATTAACATCACAACTTCATCTATAGCTCAGGTTTGTAGGTATCTGAGGTAACTCTTCCCACAGTATTCACTGTATACTCTCAGATATGCTCATTCCCCTCCTTGTTCCTCTTCCCTGCTAGTGACCAAACAGGAGTACCAGCACGCTTGCTTCAAATGCCCCACTGAAAAGAACAAGTATGTGATAAATGAAGTCATCATCAGATATTAAAATTAATGAGGGGCTAGCAATGGTCTAAAAAAATATGGCCCTGGCCTAT
>VVAS01050421.1:4990-15130 GCA_015103295.1 Ptychochromis oligacanthus
TTTTTTTTAGATTTATTCTCAATACTAGCATTTAGTGCGAAAGTAAAGTTAGTAGTGGAGTAAAGTTACTTATTACAGTTAGGAAATTCAACTGTATTTGCTGTAAATTTTAATTTTAAAAGGATGGATGAGTTTAAATAATAAAAAACATAAATTATTTAAAATGCTTTGTAAAAATTTCGTGCTTGTTTTTAACATGATTTAATCCAGGCAGATAAAAAGAACTTTTGCAGTCATGGTTAAAAGAAAATTCATGGTTAAAAATGTCAATTGTCAAATGTCAATGTTTTACTTACTAGGACATAATAAGTCCTTATCAGGTCTTAAAATTAGGTAAAAACAACCTCACATACATATTACAACAACAACACATAACATATTACACCGTGTTATTTATTTAACAAAAACAAAGCCAAAATGCAGAAGCAGTGTGTGAAAACCTAAGTACACCCCATAATTCAATAGTTTGTAGAACCACTTTTAGCAGTAATAACTTGACGTAATCGTTTTCTGTGTGACTTATTAGTCTTTCACATCGTTGTGGAGAAATTTTTGGCCCACTCTTCTTTACATAGTTGCTTCAGTTCATTGAGGTTTGCAGGTATTAGTTTATGCACAGCTCTCTTAAGGTTCCGCCACAGCATCTCAGTCCGGTTGAGGTCTGGATTTTGACTGGGCCACTGCAACACCTTGATTCTTTTCTTTTTCACACATTCTGTTGTAAATTTGCTGGTGTGTGTGTGGGGGATATTTGTTCTGTTACATGACAATATTTTGCCAAGCTTTAGCTATCAGACAATTGGCTGCAAAAACCTCCCCAAATCATCAGCCATCTACAACCTTGGAGGTGTTTATGCTGATATGCTGTGTTTTGGTTTTGCTGTGCATTATGGCCAAACATCTCCACTTTGGTCTCATCTGTCCAAAGGACATTATTCCAGAAGTCCTGTGGTTTGTTCAGGTGCTGCTTTGCAAGCCTAACTGATGCTGCCATGTTCTTTTTAGAGAGAAGAGGCTTTCTCCTGGCAACCCTTCCAACAAACCATACTTGTTCAGTCTTTTTCTAATTGTACTGTCATGAACTTTAAGATTTAATATGCAAACTGAGGTCCGTAGAGTCTGAGATGTAGCTCTTGGGTATTTTGCAATTTCTCTGAGCATTGCACCATCTGACCTTGGGGTGAATTTGCTAGGAGGCCACTCCTGAGAAGATTGGCAACTGTGTGAAATGTTTTCCATTCTGCTGAATGATGGACTTCAGATTGTTTGGAAATGGCCCCATAACCCTTCCCAGAATTGCTTATCAAAGATCATTGTTGATGTCCTTCCTTCTTGGCATTGTGGTAGCGCACACCTGAATGCTTCAGACCTGCAAACTTCTGATTTTATAGAGGTGCTCACACTTGCTGATGATCAGTTACTAAAGTGCATTTGATTAGCAGTGCCTGGCTGCTATTTACCCTCTTAATTCCTATGTAAGCAGTAACTTAGTTTTTCACACACTGCTTATGATATTTGGGTTAATCGTTGTTAAATAAGAATGACACGTAATATCGCATGTTTTGTTGTTCACCTGAGGTTCTGTTTACTTAATTTTAAGATGTTGGGGGCCAGATGATTGTTATTATGTCCTGATGTATAGAATCTTAGAAATGACAGAAGGTGTACTTTCTTTTTACCATGACTTTAAGTGTGTAGGAATCAGATCGAAAATCTGCTTAAACCCATGTCCTCATTTAAAAACATAGATGGATTACAGCCATTTTATTAAAATACTCTACCAGTGTGGTATCCTTTTAACATTTACTAGGTCAGTGGCAGCCCATAAACAAGCACACTTTCAGAAACTAGAAAATATTACTTTTTTCATGCAGGAATTTTGTTATTAGTTCTTTTTTTTCCATTTGGCTATGCCATTTAGGTGAAAGCTCCACACATGTATAAACTTGTTTCTTTTTTAGTATATTTTTTTGCTGTCAACTGCAACAGTGATTTCAGATAAAGTAGGAACTAAATGTTTTTATTTCAAGTGTTTCTGAAACAGACTATTTAGAAAATGCATTGTCGAGGTTATGAAAAGCAGAGACACACTGAGGATATACGAGTTGTATTTGGACGAAAAAAAACAACAGTGTCCCCAGCAAAGGGACTGCGTGCCTGTGTGGTGACATTTACCCAGCTCACCTCCTCCCTCCTCCCGTTTTGTATCAGGTGTCAAACTACATGAACTGGATGGTGCGTAACCTGGCAGACATGGAAGTACAGCTTGGCTCAGTCAAGAGGATTAACGGCCTGCTCAAAACTGAACCAGAGAATTACGAGGGACTGCTCAGTGAGTCACCCTTCCACCTCAAATTAAACCTTATTTCACAGATTCAGCAGAAAGACACCATGTCTGGTTTCTTCTCTGAGAAGTGTTTGTGGTTTCTTCTTATGTGAAGAGGCCTGAAATTCACTCTACATTCATCACTGTCAGCTCAAGTAGGGTATCATAATGCTCATGAGAAACGTATCTTTATCCCTGCTTTTTTTTTAAACCAGCTAATGCCTTTTATATCCCCTAATAATCTATCGTACATGCATACACTATGTTTCCTTTAGTCCAGAGGGCATCCTGCAAAGTGTATGTTTCTTATCTATAAAATATGGGAGAAATTTACATTTTGGAGAACTGATCACAAATGGAAAGAAAATCTGTGCTGGTACAGTAGATATTCTCTGGTTTTTGGTTTCTTGAATGGAGAAAAAGTTGTTGTTTTTTTTTAATTTAAAAAAAAAAAAAAATTAAAGTCGTGATGTTTTTGTATGTCTCAGCTGTTTCTCAGGTCCCTGACGGCTGGCCCCGGCAGGGAGAGATCAAGATTCAGAATCTGAGCGTTCGTTATGACGCCACACTGAAGCCTGTGCTCAAAAATGTCAATGCACACATCAGCCCTGGTCAGAAGGTAACCAGAACAGAAGGAAACCTGTGTTTGAATATGGAGGGACAAAATGGACAAAATGAAAACTATATGAAAAAATAAATAAATGTCACATAATTGCATAAAAACTAAATGATGCAAATTTTAAATAACAGTTCCATTTATTTTGGTATTACTATCCCTTTGAATTTTTCTCCTAGGATTTTTTCCCAATTTTTTACATTTGCAGTTGTGCTTCATTATGCAAATAAGAAAGCTGTCATTCAAAGTGTGTCCTGGAGTCAACTTGTTGATCAGCGTCAGGCTCACAGGAGAAATACATACTGTCATTAATAAATAAACTGGAAAATGGAATGAGAAAGTAATAAACAGGAGAAATAATACAAAGGTAAATAAATGCATCACGTTTTAAAAACGAAATAATGTCTGCATTTATTTTAATACCCCTTTTGGTACATTTAATGACATATTAATATATTCACTCAGTAATTTTTTATTATTTATTTTGATTTTGGCAGTTTTGGTGTTCCATATGTGAAAAGAGATAACACATAGAAGAAATATTTTACTTTACTGAGCACTGGTGAGCCTTGTGATGAACTGTGGCCTGTCCAGGGTGTATCCCACCTTTCGCCCTATGACAGCTGAGATAAGATGAGATAAGCTGAGATAAGCTCCAGTCCTGAACTGGATAAGCGGTAAAGAAAGTGGACGAATGGAGTACTGTTGATAATTATGTTGGATTTTTTTTGTTTGCTTTCAGTTGGGGATCTGTGGCAGAACTGGCAGTGGTAAATCCTCTTTCTCCTTGGCCTTCTTCCGCATGGTGGACATGTTTGAGGGTAAAATATCATCTCAGCTTCACATCAGCAAAGCATACTTAACAGGATTATTGAAATACTGGCAAAAAGGTTTCAAATGTATTTTTGCAAACTTCTATAACACAGGAAGGATTGTGATTGATAACATCGACATCTCTAAGCTGCCTCTGCAGACGCTCAGATCTCGGCTGTCCATCATCCTCCAAGACCCTATCCTGTTCAGTGGCACCATCCGGTACAGTAAACTCCTCTGTCTGTCTTCAACATGAAAGCTCGTTGCAACAGTTAGAATCAGCAATACTGATGGAAATTTTAGTAAACGGGAAAAATACAGAGCAAATTTAGTAAAATGAGCAGATGGCAGACTGACCTCAAAGACACAAAACAAAAGAAGAGCTGATTGTGGATAAGAGGACTGTCCTCTGAAAACTCCAGCGGAGATGTTTATTTTTAGACTCCAGCAGCACCGACCATAAAAGCAATGTCATGCTGCAGAAAAACAGATGAGGAGGAATTTTAAAAAAGCTGCATGTTGCTGTCAAACTGTAGTTTTATACATTTCTGTCACTCAAATGATGTAAAAGTACATTTTAGTGTAATGTTCCTTCAAATGGTTAGCGTCTGAACTCAGTCTAGTGATAACAGCAGGCTGTGCTGCTCGAGTTGACCTCTTAAACTGAAATATTCATTACATAATCATCAGAGACACTGCTTCAAATAGATCCTAACCAAAACGGCTGTGACTCCAGTGTTAGCTTGAATGTGGTGATAAAAGACATTTTTCAAGTAAAAATGTCTAGTCCAAGCTGTCAAAATATAATATTTATGTGTTTTTGTCTTCATTTATATTGTAACCTAAATACTATCTTAGGACCAATTGGACATTCGGTGACAGCTACTTGGATGATGGGTTATTGTCAAGGATATTTTTCACTGTTTTATGATGCTTTACAGACCATCCAGTAATTTATTAATGAACAAAAATATCCCAGTCATGAAATAGCTGTCAGTTTTAGCCCTAAATGTTTGTTTGTGTGTGTTTGTAGGTTCAACCTGGACCCAGAGATGAAGGCGACTGATGAGATGCTGTGGGAAGCGCTGGAGATAGCTCAGCTGAAACCTGTTGTTAAATCACTTCCAGGAGGCCTGGGTGAGACATCTGTGTTTGTTTTAACATGTGTGTGTGTGTGTGTGGATAATATCAAATTTACAAACAGTTTATTTCAAAAGACACACAGTGAGTAAACTGTGCTCACACTGATCTGAACAATAAATACAAAAATGAATTCCTTCTCGGGGTTACATGCACTCTGCGATCATCACATCTACCAGCTGCTCGGGTGTCTCCATAAGAAGATCGAGCTGCTGTATCAGATGACACGAGCATTCATTTTTAACTGGCTGTGGTGGCTGTTTTATGTTCTCCGTCCTGCTCAGTTTTTTTATTATCAGCTGATGTCTGGTGGTGGTTTTGACACGGGACACCTGACAGATGCTGCCTGCAGAAGACTCACAGTCAGATCAGATATCTGAAAGCCAAGTGAAAAAAAAAATCCAACCTACATACATGATGAATGCTTGGAACAATGGTGTATGGGGCCATCTTTGCAGGGAAGTTAATTTTAGCTCCTGCTGGTTCCCAGTTTATCACTCAATTCCTTATGTCTCTGTCACCCTCTGCAATTCGTCATGACAAAACAGAGGAAACGCTTCTCTTGTGGAATATGACTGCTGCTCATCTCACCTGATCAATTTCAGCCTTGTGGGACGCTGACAAATATGTGTGTTGGGATGTGACAGGTTGAAGCCGAGCTACTTGCAGCTTTAGTTTATGTTCACTGGAGCCAGATGTTCAATAAGATATTGATCCCTAAGGCTGGAGGTAATGGCTAATTAAGTTTGTTCTTTGATTTAGTTAAAGCAACAGTGCAGTGTACTACAGATGTATGCAGCTGTCTGCGCTGCAGTGTAGTGAGCCAGCAGAAGTCCTTGTTACTGTATTTAATACATATTTAATGCAAAACATAAAAGCATATACATGCATATCCTTTAATTCAAACATAGGTAGGATTTTAATGTTTTACTATCTTGAAAAAATGCTTCTCTTGAAGTGCGGCTTCATTGTGTAACTTAGAAAAAAATCATGCAGCTCACTCCTCCCATTATTTCTAATCCTTTACACTCACTTTGTAACTGGTTTGATTCCTCTCGGGAGCCTTTGTTTGCAGAAACAATTAAAAAAGTGACACACGTATCCTACTGTTCAACAGACTGAGCACTAGATCAATGAAATCTAGCAGACATGACAAGACTGATCCACTCACCAAACAGCTCACATGTAGGGATTTTACTTGCTGTGTTCAGACTTATGAATACTAAAGAACTGAATCCTTATGTCGGAGATGTTTGGTGCGTGGATAAAATCGGATCTCAGACCTTTGCAGGCTTGCAGCCCACACTGCCCTCTAGCCTCTTGTTTTGTCTTTGTGTATATTACTTTCCAATTTAGATGAAAATGCACACAAAAAGAAAAAAATCAAAACATTCAAACCGTTGTTAACGATCTGATGGTACACTTTTATTATGTGCAGTAAACAAAATCATGTTTTATATTTCACATATACACACTGTTAAATCACTTAAAGCATTCTTTAAGCATTTATGTCCCTCTGTAGTGTGATGTGAAGCATTACAAAATGCAATTTAAGTGCATCTGAATGCTGGTTATGAATGGGTGTGCATCTTGTTAATTAAAATTAAACATATTGAAGTGTAATTTTGTGTTTTCAGATGCCATGGTGACAGAGGGAGGAGAAAACTTCAGTCAGGGTCAGAGACAACTGTTCTGTCTGGCCAGAGCCTTCGTCAGGAAGAGCAGTATCCTTATCATGGACGAAGCCACTGCATCCATAGACATGGCAACGGTGAGTGTGCAATTAAAATAAAAAAAGCATCTTTGAAGCAGAGAGTGGAGAGCAGGTGTGAAGAGGTGTAAACGAAATGAGAAAATCAGAGAAAGGGGAGGTGAAGGACATGAGGGGTGCAGGGGTGAAGCTAAGTGCACAGGGTAATTTTCATCTGGAGACATGGCACCAAAGAAAAATGAAGGAAAAGCTGACAGATGGAGAGATTAATAAACAGATCCCCTTTGCTAAAAGGCTTAGTCTTGTGTTCTTTTATAGAGTAATATTAGAAGAGTTAAAGATGGGGAAAATATCAGTTCTTATGGGAGTAAACACAGGTAGTGACTGGGTTTGGATTGCACTTTTAACTGATGCTTTTTAATTTAAGGAGAAAGAGTGTAGGAGAAAACATGCAAGAAGCGCCAAGAGAAAAACTGAAATAGAAGGAAAATACTGAGTGCAGTGCGAGCCTGAGGGGAATATCAGCAAATGGCTGTCTCATACTTAAAAGCCTCTCTTGAGTGATCGGCCACAAAGAGCGCCAGTGCCAGCTTACAATAACACACTGCACTGCCCTTGAGGAAACACAGTTAAGCCTTTAATAAGGGACAAGATGACAAACAAGAAAGGTGACAGTTTGAAAAATAAGCTTGAAAAAGTGATTTTCTTTTTTTAACACCATGAATAAAGATGTTAACCGTTTAAAGGGTCTTTTGTTTTTGATGAAGGTATGTTTGTTTGAACCGACCTCCTCTGCCTCTCCACAGGAGAGCATCCTGCAGAAAGTGGTGATGACTGCTTTTGCTGACCGAACAGTAGTTATCATAGCAGTGAGTATATCCCCTGGCATTTACAGTAATCCATACAACTCCAGCATTACCCGTTGGACTGCTGACCTTTGCCCTGCACTGCTTTTACTATTAGCCAATGAAAAGCTGCAGATACTGTGATCAAAATGTTTTAAAAATGTGAGAAAATTAGTAAAAGAGGAAACCGGGACAGATGCTGGTCTTGTTCTTTGTTTATTACATTAGAGAGTACTAAAAAAAGGGTAATGCATGAATGGTAAAATGTCATAGTGCTCACTTTAGACATTTCTCATGAAATATTAAAGAAAAAAAGACAAGCAACCAGAAACCTGATGAACTCTGGTATTTGCTGTGGAGGCAACCACAGCTTCTCATTTGATCTCCTCCTTTTATTTTAACAGCCATTATAAAGATGTGTACATAGTGCTTTTCAATTCAGAATCACTGAATGAGTGTACAGTAAGGTGTGTCAATGCAGCTTTGTTTTTAAACAGTCACAGTAATTTAGCATCAGCTCTCTCTGATGTCTTTCCTGGCTGCTCAGAGCAGTAATGACTTTCTTCCGCTCTGTCGCGCAGCATCGCGTCCACACCATCCTCAATGCCGACCTGGTGATTGTGATGAAACGGGGGATCATCCTTGAGTATGACAGACCCCAGGCTCTGCTAGACAAGGAGGACAGCGTCTTCGCCTCCTTTGTGCGAGCAGACAAGTAGCACAAGACGAGTAAGTGCGTGGAAGCATTAAAGGAAGACATTCAAAGTGCAATTGATCCCATTGAATATATTCCTTTTATTTTTTAATCATGTTGTATTATATTTGTACATAGAAATGTTAATGCTTTGTTAATAAAACATAAATTATCCTTCAAATGTGTGTCCAGAGTTATTTGGGGACTGAGACTGGGGGTGGTGGCTAAAAGTGTGTTTTGTGCATGTGTGAGACTTGCTGCCCAGGTCAAAACAGATTAGTCATCAAATGATTGCAGGTTTGAAATAACCTTCAGCTAAGCTGACAAATAAATGGATACTGAACAGGCTGAGAGCCAGGAACAAACCATACTGATTATCTTCATGTGCTCATGGTGGGACTGAGGGAGCCAAGACTGACATCTTACATTAAAAAGTTATACAGCTACCAAAGGAGCAAAGCAGCCTGTAAAGTAAAGGCTCTCCAAAATTAACAAAGCGACCAGAAGATTTAAAAAAAAACAAACAAACAAAACAAAAAAAAAAAAACAGGACTTGGGAATAAAAAATAAAATAAATAAATAAATCTGGATGAACAGCCCACTACCAGCTAGTGCCTAAAGCTGTTTAAGTTTATAGCAAACACTGAGAGTGACTTACAGTAGAGTGCCCGTATGTTCCATTATATATTCGGATCGGAGAATTTGCTGCCTCTGGCGTTAAGGCTACACATTTGAATTGTTCTTTTAATGCGTCCTGGGCTCTCTCCTGCATTCTCAATGAAAATCAAAGGAAGGGCACCACACGGGTGGTGGTGGAGGGAGGGACTGCCTCTCCACATCACAACGTCTCCTTCTCACGTTACCGAGCTATAGTGAAGTGTCGAAGTCAGCAAAGAGCCAGCTGCGCCATATGAGCCTGCCTCCTCATCCAAATGTGATAAAACTCAGCTCAGAGGCCCATTGCGCAACAATAGCAGCAACATTTTACATTTCACTGAATTTCCTTTACGCACAAGGCCGCGGCTAGTGCGTACCAACGCTGCGGTAGATAGGACTCACAATGGGAACAAAGCGGCGTGGCACAACTACGCCTGGTCGCTCGGTTTTGTGACTGACGGCGGCAGCTGCGGAGCTGGAAGAAGAATCTTCTCATGGGATTTCGTGGTTGTGAGGCGCCTGATCTGGAGGCAACGTGAGGAGCGCACATACCTCCAGAAAACAGGGCACAACAAAGCTCTCTGTCCTGCGCCCGACACCTGCCGAAGAGCTAACACCAGTGAGTATCGACTGGTAAGAAAAGGCACCGAGAGAGAAGGAAAGAATTAATTTGTTATCCTGGCACAGGTAGACGGCACCTTCAAAGCGCAACGGCTGTGGGTACGTAGCATGGGAGCGCTATGTTGTCCAGGAAAGGACTCATTCCTGAGGATTACTTGCTGACACGTTTGGCCGAGGATGTTCTGCAGCCCAAGTTCAGGGCGAAAGCAGGAAAGGCTCGGTTCGTCGCAAAGAACGGCACATGCAATGTGGCGCACACCAACATCCGAGAGCAGGGCCGATTCTTGCAGGACGTGTTTACCACTCTCGTGGATTTAAAATGGCTTCATACGCTCATCATTTTCACCATGTCCTTTCTGTGCAGCTGGCTCCTTTTTGGGATGATCTGGTGGCTCGTTGCCTTTGCGCACGGCGACTTGGACCAGAGCGGAGACGACTTTATCCCATGCGTAACGGATATTCACTCCTTCTCCTCCGCGTTCCTCTTTTCTATAGAGGTCCAGGTGACCATCGGCTTCGGTGGCCGGATGATCACGGAGGAATGCGTCTCCGCCATCATCATTCTCATCGTACAGAACATCGTCGGGTTGGTTATCAACGCCGTCATGCTCGGCTGCATCTTCATGAAAACTGCGCAGGCCAATCGGCGCGCGGAGACGCTCATTTTCAGCAAGCACGCCGTCATCTCCGTGCGAAACAACAAGCTCTGCTTTATGA
>VVAS01050422.1:0-11617 GCA_015103295.1 Ptychochromis oligacanthus
TTTTTTATAGTAAAAAATTTTTCTTTTCATTACAAATTTTTTTTTTTTTGGTGGAAAAAAAAAAAAAAGATGATTTTTTTTTTTTTTTTTTATATTATTTTGTTTTTTTTTTTTTTTTTTTTTTTTTAACTGATCATCTTCCTTTTATGTAGTTTTTACCTTTATTGTATTGATTTATTGGACTATGTCTATTCTACTTCATTTACTTTTTATATGTTGTGTTTACTTTTGTAGTAAGTAAGAAGGTAAAATTTATTTATAAAGAACTTTTTAAGGACAAAAGTCACAAAGTGCTTCACTTCACTTACAAGTGAACCAACATGTTTAACAAAATTGAGTGCCTGATCAAATGTAGCATCCAGATTCCCAATGAATGGGAGAACTGAGGATGAGATGGGTCCAAGAGTCTCAATCACCATGTGGACAAAATAATCAGGGGGACAAATAAAACCTGCAGTTTTGTGTATTCATTGGCAGATAATTGGCTGCCACCCAGTTCTTTATAACATTAATGCAGTCCTGAAGGACAGATTTGGCTACATTCTGGGGTTTGAACGACATGTACAGCTGGGTATCATCTGCGTAATAACGGTATGTCTTCAAAAGTACTCATGATGTGTCCAGGTGGAAGCAGATATAAAGCAGACAAGATGGGTCCCAGGAAAAAACCTTGGGGCACACCACAAGATAAAATGGCAGAAGAAGATACACAATTAGCAACAGCAGCCGAAAAGCTCCTGTGAGAGAGATAGGAAGAGAACCAATCCAGTGCTGACCCAGAGATGCCCACCTACACTGTAAGTCTCTTAATCAGGATACCATGATCGAATGTGTCAAAAGCAGCAGAAAGATCCAACAGTATAAGAACCAAATATTCAACTGCATTTGTATGCACTGAGATGTCATTTGAAACTCTAAGAACACCTGTTTCAGCAGAGTGCAACTGATGGTAACCAGACTGAAACTTATCTAAAATGCTATATAAAAGCTAAAAACAAATAGCTAAAACATCTGTAAGCTGGTTGGCCACCACTTTTAAACTGCTTTATTAATAGAGGAATGTCCTTATTCTGGGACATTCTGGGATATTCTGGGTGGCTCGGGCCTCTTCGGCGTGGGGTGCGGTCTCTGCCAGGTGGCGGGTGGTTCTCGGACGCCTGGGTCCCTGGGGCCCTGGCCTCGGCTTGCGCTGGGGTGGCCGGCCTCTGGCGGGGTCGGCTGCCCGTTGCCTCTGGTCCTCTGGGGCTCTTGCACTTTGGCCGTGGGGGCTCCATCTGGAACCTCCCTCTCCCTCCTGCTGGGGTGGGCACGCAGTTGTTGTTGGGACGTGTGGCCTCGGGTCTTCAGTACTCCCGGGGGGCTGTGGTTGGCCCTGGTCTCCTGGGCTTGTCTCTATCTGCTATCTGCCTCTCTCGGGGGGCGTGGGTGCAGCTTATCACCCTCATTATGAAGTGTATTTCATGACAAGCACGCACGCACACGCACACACACACACTCTGCAAGATTATATGTTTGTTTGTGTATCATATGTATGTTTTCTCTCTCTTTCAGGTGCTGGTTGCTTTTTGACTGTGTTTTATTACAGATGCAGCCGTTGGTGTCCTGATGTGCTCATCCTCTTTTTTTTTTTATATTTTATTTTATTTTATTTTAGTAATTTTTTTCTTCTTTCTTTCCTTATTGCTCTTCCCTCTCCTTTCTTTTCCCTGCCTGTCAGCTCCAGCATTATATATTAATTTGAATAATAAAAATCAATAAAATAAAAAGAAATGGACTAACAAGAGACAAGAGGAGCCTATAGAGAGTTTATCGAGCTCCTCTTGGCAAAGCAAATGTGTTTGGCGCAACAGGGCATTCACTTCCTCATTCTGCTTGCTAAAACTGTCGGACAGGACAGGTTAAAAAAAAAATAAAGTGCTGTGTCTTAACCTTAAATCTGTAAATAGAAGTAAAATGAGTAATTTATACTTTTATCTGTCCCTTTAATTTAGTATAGAAAAAAAGGAAGGAATATCCTAAATTATAATAAACACTACATCTAACTACATACTGTATATGTTTTGCATGTGATAATATGAACTCTTCTAAATGCAGATGGCACACATGCAGTAAAGCTTACATGCATAATTACTTTCTTACAATAGATAATAATTAGAATATCTTGCCCTGATTATGCCTTGTTTATGACTGTTTTTCATGGCTATGTGATGGATGCGCATGGAAACGAAAGAGGAAAAAGCAAACCAGGATTCACTATTGTTCACTTCTGCACTTCATCAAATCTAATGAAAGTCTGCAGGCCCGATAACATTGTACTGCTTCAGGGGAAATTATTCCACATCCTGCATGTAAGCTACCTCTGGCTGGCTGTTAATATTCTCATATTTGGGCCTGCACAGACTGAGATGGTGGTTGGACCCCGTGAGACCCTGCAGATGGGACAGCTTGTGCCATACTGTGGGCCGCCACATCCAGACGGTAAAATGTCACAAAAATGTCAGGGGAAACCCAGTTGGCTTCATAGCTGATACTCCTCAGTGATACACCATTGAACAACACCAAAGAAAAGGCCAAACTGCCCTACACTCAAGTACTGTCACAGACTGCACATTGGCACTGTTGCCATTAGTCAGGCTCTGGTTCAATATCTTATTCTCCTACTTTTCAGCTTGAGAATATAAAAAGCAGAATGGTGTATTTATTGGACAGATGTGTGGATTTACTGGGAACAACAAAGCCATAAGAACCAAACATTTAGTTATTAACTGTGACAGGGGCTTGCTCTTTCCAATCAGTCCACGGCTTTAAAAGGGTGTTAAATAATCTATGACCTTTATAGGACCAGTAGGAATTGCAACCAATTTGGCAGAACTTATCTCCTCCTCCAAGTCTCTGGCACAGAACCAACCTCCACCCCTCCTCGTCCCCTGAGCGACGGCAGCCTGAAACTGACAAAAACTACAAAGCTGTGTTCTCAAAAAGGGGTCAAATAAACTTTCTAATGAGAGCAAAAATCCAATGCAAATGTCTCCTTTGAAGAGGTAATAACGTCAGGATGAAAAATACTGGCATAACTAGTTGTGTTCTTAATGCTTGCTACATAGAGTGTCTAAACAGTGCTAAATAAACTAGATCCTAATCACAGTACACTGTTTTTAGTATACAAAGAAATTATGTATTTTACCATTTTATAGTATCAGAAAACAAAATTTGCACCATCAAATAGTCAAACTGACAACCTTTGAAATGATACTGCCAATAATAACAAACAAAATATTTCTCCTAACATTTAATAGATATCTTATCTCTTTTTTTTCCTCCTGCAAGATCTTTCTGGAGGTCTTCCACTAGCAACCACAATTTATTTTAATTTGTTCCAGTTCTTCTATTTCCTCTGGATCATTGCACTGATAGAAAACAGTATGAATCAACAGCACAGTGAAAACCTAGATTTTTGTGTGTGTGTGTGTGTGTGTGTGTGTGTGTGTGTGTGTGTGTCTGTGTGTACACACTAATGTTTGAGTACACTATTACACTAAATACCTGTCTATAAGCATTATCATATGACATTCATATGACTCTGTAGCCATTAGAGCAAACAGTTACTATGATGTATAATTACATTTTAAAGATAAGCAACCTCTAGCGGACCAGACCAAACCATAAGTAGTTCAGGTCCCTAAATCTAATCAAGCAGCGAGTGAAAATAAAATAAACAATGAGCCTCGAGTCACCTGTTGCATTGTGTGTGTTTGTGCCACCCTACCCACCTCCTAATGACAGACATGAAAGCTCATTTTAAGAGGAGATAACAGGTTAGTTGGAGGACTTGTTGGACATAAGGGACAAGTCTCAATGAGGCTACACACACTTTTTCTATGACATTTGCCCTTTTGTCCACATCCAAACACAATTTTAGGTCATTCAAAAATGGACCTTTTGGAAAACTCCTTTCATTGTGAGGATACTCAGAGACTCTGTAGTGTTGAGGTGTGCACAGGGAGAAACAGACCGTTGGAAATGCTGACGCAGACACCGAGGATCACGTCCATACTGGGCCTTCATTACTAAGTCCATCACGCCCCTATCCCGTGAATCTGCAAATAAGCAAGCAACCTTCTGTTTCCTCTTTATACCAGCACGACATTTTGATGTGCTGCTAAAATGACTGTCTGTCTGAATGTTTTCGATGTGGCCATCTTGGTGGTTTGAGTGCAAATTTGTCAATCACATTGTAGGCCTCTCTAATGCATACCCTGCGTTTTCCTTCTTTTTTTTTGACTCTAAGGGGATTAATGAGTCACAAAAATTAACATCAAACTGTCTTCATTAAGAACTGAAACTTGCAAATAAGACCATAAACACACCATGTTTACTGAGGTCACAGATTAAGGAAAACAAGGGCCATTTTAATTTTGGAACCAGCAAAATCTCCCCTTGTTGGCCATTAGAAAGAATGCAGGTTTAAGGCACTTCTGCGCTGGCTTCATTTTTAAGACCTACATTCATGTTTTATACACTGTTTATGATTATATTTCATTTTGAGCAACAACAACAACACAAAAAGTCTCTGTGCAGCACATCAGTTTCATGTTCTGTACTGTAGTTATGTTAAACTGCATCATCCCTATTAAATAAAAATTAATAATTAAAACAAAACAAAACGTTGTACTATTCTAGTAGAAATGTGTCACATAAAAAGTGAAGACTTTGTTCTGCTGGAGGAAATATTAGAGGATGAGCAAAATCTTCATGAGCGTCTGCACAAAATCTACTCAATAGTTACTGGGATATTTTCACAAAGCGCAGTATGCATGGTGACTCAGGGGTTGGCACTGCTGCCTCACAGCCGGAGTCCTGAGTTTGAACCCAGACCTACTCAAAGCCCTTCTGTTTGGAGTTGGCTTCTTCCCTCTGTGCTTTTGTGGGTTTTCCTTGTGAGGCTCTGGTTTCCCCCACCATGAAAAACATACTAGGTTAATTCTGCTGTCATTGTGCTCTTGATCAAGGCACCGAGTTACAGCCAGAGTCGGTCCCCAGGCGCTGCACGATGGCTGCCCACTGCTCCTAATTTAATGGGGTTAAATACAGCGAATGAGTTTCCTTGCGGGGATCAATAAATGACATCTTACTCTTACAGATTAAAATCGTGACCCGATGATGGTGCTGGATTAAAAGTTAAGAGAACATTATTGTATTAAATTTAATGGTAACTCTTAACAGTTGTCAACATTTCATGCTAAACCATAAATGCAAACCTCAGTGTGATGCTAAAGAAAAAGTCAGGGAGGCATTCAGGTAATTAGAATTCCTCCTTTGGGCACAATCTCCTTCCCATCCATCCAATACCTGTTACGATATTTCAGCGTGGACCGGCGATGGTGGACCAATACATCAAGATTACCATCCTTAGATCCACCTCAGTGCTCTGAAACTTTAAAAGTTCAGCCTAAAAAACGTGGCTTTTTAAAACTGGACAAATCTAAGAGATGGTGAAGGAATTAAAACAGTTACTGCTGTCAGTCATTTGGGCATGCTCATCTGCTTTTGTGCTATTTTAAATTCACTGTAACATTGCAGATTAACTTGTCTATTTGCTGTCTTACAAATCAGAACCCTTGAGGAGTATATTCAAACTGCACAGAGCTGAATTCAACACTCTGGACAATAATCAGCAACAATAATCAGGAGTAAATTTTCTCAGCCAGCTGAACAACAAACACACATCTGGCTTGTAGCCTCTATATCCATTCAAACGGTGAACATTAGGATATAATACCTTTGTGTGGTGTGTGTTTGCAGTATTAGGAGCTCGCCCCAGCGGTATTTGTCGATTAGCATGTGAGCCAACTGGATTCTCCCTCATTATCTAACAAGCTAATTACAAGCTAATTATTTCAGGAGAGCGGGGTTAGCACATCAACTTTGCAAAGTTGTGAAATTGATAGAGACAACGCAGCAGTGAGGGCAATCATTATAATTGATGGTGTACTTGTTTGTGTAGTTGAGAAAGGTATCAAGTACTACCTTAGGAAAACTGGTGCGTCTTTAATTAGAAGACAATCTATACTGCAAAGCAAATAACTGTGTCTGAAATCAAGAAATCAAATAGGAAGTCGGTTTCTTAGCAGAGCTTTAATCATATTTTTTCAAATGTATTACAAAGAGACAATGCTGAAGTTTAAAAATAAAACAATTGCCAGCCAATAAATACAAATGTTTAGTATTTATTAGCAAGAAATTACATAAAAATCAGAACTACAATATTTAAAGGGGCACTGCACCCCAAAATCAAATTCACGTGTTTTTCCTCTGCCCTGTAGTCCTATTCGTCTGTAGTCCTATTAGTGTGAATTACCCAGTTTTGGAGATACTGACTGTAGAAACTCTACCTTCTTTGAATTTAATGGAACTAAATGGCACTCAGCATGTGGTGCTCAAATCACCAAAAACACAGATTGAAACCCTCAGCAGCATGTCTCTTTCCAGAAATATTGGCCTGGTTACTTAAAAAAATACTCAGAACATGTCTTGAGCATTTTTATGAAGGAACTATTTTCTTTCAGCTGTCTACATCCACCAACCAAAAGAACAATGCAGCTAGCTCAGATTACAGCTCAGCCCAGTGGGACATAATCAAAATTTATGTCCTGTCATGCTGTCACAAGCATGAGGTGAATACTTTGCAAAGTGATATGTTTGGTAGAAAGAAAATAGTTCCTACACAAAAACTGCTCACAGGTTTTTAGAAGGTTTGTGGATTTATTCATTTTGAATAACTGGGTCATGATTTCTTGAAAGAGAAATTGCAGGGCAACTTACACCAAAACACTCTAGATGGATTGTGGTTCAGAATACATAAATTTAATTTTGGAGCGAACTGTTTCTTTAATACAAACAGCGAAAACGACCTCATAAAAAAATCCATCCATTTCCATTATTTTAACATTAACAACATGAACATTACAATTTCTTATTTAGAATTTACTATTCTGGTTTTTATCACAGGGGAAAGGCTTCCCTGTAGTATTCCAGTTACAGTTTGGATTTTGGGTGTTAACATAGTTTTTAAAGCAGGAAACAGATTTGTAGTCCCTTAGGATGTGTAGTTCTGTAACTGTTGATAGAAGCCAGGGTTTGGGCGAATCGATGGCCTCGCCAACTTGACCTGGCTGTACGCATCATCAAACGAAAGCCCCTCCCTCAACATCAGGTACCCAATCACAATAGAGGAAGAGCGGGACACGCCAGCGTTACAGTGGACCAGCACCACACCATCCTATGGAAAGAGAATGCGACCGTAATACCAGGAAACAGACATGTTAAACATTAAGAAAAGTCGACCATGAACTCCTCTGTATACCAAAGTATAAATGTGAGGCCATCTGTCCAACAGCTAAAGCTTCGCTGAAATTGAGTCATGCAACAGGACAATGATCCCCAAAAAAACAGCAAATCTACAACAGAATGGCTGAAAAAGAAAAGAATCAAGGTGTTGCAATGGCCCTGTTAAGGTCCAGACCTAAACCTGATTGAAATGTGGTGTTGTGGGACCTTAAGAGAGCTGTGTAGAAACAAATGCCTGCAAACCTCAATGAAATGAAGCAACATTGTAAAGAAGAGTGGGCCCAAATTCCTCTACAATGATCTGAGAGACTCCCAGAAACTTGGTTCTGTTCATCTGGACATAGCATTTTCAGTGGGAGAAACATTTCGTCACTCATCCGAGTGACTTCTTCAGTCAGCTGACTGGTTTCCCCAACCTTATAAACAGTACATTTGCATAATGACACCACTGACTAACAATGAGCTGTGAGGTCAGTTTCATGACCTCATGAATCAACTTTCTGAGATTTCCTTACCTGGATGATTGAGCATGCATCAAGACGAGATGTGAGAGACTGATAAAGTCATACAGAAAACTACTACTTCAAGTTATTCCTGCTAAAGGTGGCTCTAAAAGCTATTGAGTCATGGGGTGTACTTTGTTTTTAACACATTGTTTCTGAATTTTGGCTTAGCTTTTGTTTAATAAATAATGACATGGTGTAATACGTCGTGTTGTAGTTCACCTGAGGTTGTATTTACCTAATTTTAAGATCTGCTAAGGACCAGATTATTTTTTATTCTGTCCTGATATGTAAAACCTTAGAACTGGAAGAGGGTGTACTTTCTTTTTCACACCACTGTATGGCTGAGATTTCTGCTCCCACTGCTCCCACAGTCACTCTCCCACAAGTGTCAGGGTGACTTTAATTCCCAAACATTGCTGTGTTTTGATAGAGACGACTCTCTAAAGAAGAAATCTGTGTATATAAAAACTGGTTTTGAAATATGATTCCACTGGCATACATAAAACTTCCATTCACATCTGTTTTTATTAAAGGTTCTAAAAGAAGCTTCAGAGGATGATATCGCAGATTGTTAGCACATAAAGTGAAGTTTTTTTTGTGTCTTAAGATACCAGTCATGTTAAGGGAGTAAATATGTTTTATGTTATTTTTTAACAGCTTGAAGATAAATGTCGCTGGATTTTGTTCCTTCGAGAAAACCTGTTATTTTCTGATCCTTTAATGTTCCTGAAAGCAGCATTAGACGCAGCATGTAGACCAAGTTGGGAGAGAATAAATCCATGTCTGAGACTGTGTGAGAGTGTGGCAAAAAATTGCGCTATGATTAATATTAATGTTGATGTAATTATTTTACTGCCTAGAGTGCCTGGCTGGAAATTATTTTATTTTATTTATTTTTTTTCAGCCAGAAATTCCAGCCACATCTTTAGACAATGCATGCAGGCCCACAGCTCACTTCTGAAGCTCAGTGTATTGACACATTTGTCTCTTTTATTCAACATGAAGTGGCCCGTTGCAGAATAAAGTCTCTTTTCAGGGTGAAATTAAGCTGAAGTAAACGTGTGAGTACATTTTTGATTTTACTGTCCATCAATGCCCAGGAAGGAGAGGATATTTAAATAATCTTGCTGCAAGTAGGATGCTATCAGAGTGCTTTCTTTTTAAAAATATAACAATATCAAGCAGTTCCACTGGGAAAAATACAATTTATTGAAGTGCACACAGAACAATATCTGTACTGTGCTGTATAAGACCCCTCTCTTATAAGTGACCTGCCCTTTTATAATATCTATGCTGGTGTCTACAGTCAGTATTGTTACATATGAGGTCTTGTTTTCCTTCTTTACAAAAGAAAACTACAGAAAACTTCTGCAGACTGAAAATTGCCTGAGCTACATAATCCATCACAGCAAACACAGAGACTTAATTTGGTTTTGTCAGAGTTTCTTGTTTTGCTGTTATTTCATTGCGCTCCAGTTGAGTGTTTTCATATCAGTGCTCACATCACATTATGTTCTGCTTACGGTCAATCTCCAGACAGACACACACACACACATGCGCACACACACACACACACACACACACACAGAGAAGGAGATGCAAGTCTGTGCCAGGAAATAATCCCTTAAAAAGTATTTCATACAACATGTAAAATCACTAAGGGGAAAATTGAGTTAAAGCAGAGAAAATTTTACTTTGTAAGCTACATTAGATGACCCCAGCATAGGCTTTTAAAAGGTAATCAGACTAGCCACCTCACCTTTGTGCTGAGTTGCAGATAACTGCCTCCTGGAGATGTGTGTAAATGCATCACAGTGAGGCAGCAGAATAGCTGTGTGTGCACACTGACATGTTAAATTAGCCGACAGATATGAAAGAAGGCATTTTCAGGCTGCATGAATCTCCTCAGGGAAGGTAGACGCAGAAGTTTTTAAATAGATCTGATTTTCATTTTTTTTTGTTTTCATTTTCATTTAATGTGGGAAAAACATAAAAACTCTGGTGTGTTTGACTGTGTCCTCTATGTGCACCGATCAGCCACAACATTAAAACCACCTGCTTAATACTGTGCAGATCTCCCTCTGGCAAATCAGCTCTGACCTGTCAAGGCATGAACTCCACAGACCTCTGAAACTGTCAGGCACCAAGACATTAGCAGCTGATCCTTTAAGTCCTCTAGGTTGCAAGGTGGGGCCTCAATCGGATTGAGACCTGGGGAACTGGGAGGCCGAGTCGACACCTTGGGCTTCTTGTCATGTTCCTCAAACCATTCCTAAATTAGGTTTGCAGAATAGTTGCATTATCAAGCTCAAAGACGCCACTGTAGTCATGAAATACTGCTCCCATGAACGGGTATACGCGGACACCAATGTTCAGGCAGGTGGTAAGGTAAGAAACACACATGCACTGACCGTACACATGATAATGATAGTAAAAACAATAAACCTTATTTCTGTAGCTCCTTTCTAAGCCAGAGTTACAAGGTGCTTTACACTGTAATGTGCTGACTGGCTTTTGTACAAAGTTTTTTAAGATGACTGAGCTGATCTAACAGTAAGAGGAAGCTTGTTCCACAGTGTTGGAGTTGAAACAGTAAAAGCATGGCTTCCCTTTGTTTTAAAACTGTACCATGGAACCTTTAGCAGCAATTGATTCTCTGATCTGAAGGGTTTGGGTGCACAGAAAGGGGGTTAAGAGTTCTGAGATATTAAGTGGAGCCACACCATGTAGTGATTTAAAAGCAATCAATAAAATCCTAAATTGGATTCTGTAGGAATGGGAAGCCAGAGTAATTCTGCAAGGACTGGAGTAATGTGTTCAACATGTTTGTGAGGAGCTTTGTTGCAGTGTTTTGTATTAACTATAAACAGGTAACTGCTGCATCATTGAGGCACGTGTGTGATGACTTGCACTATTCTAATTGGGAGGAGTGTGGGAAAGGTGTTCAGTAATATTGTGGGCTGCATGGCCCAGCTCTAATGCTTTTGTGTTCTCTGTAGGCACTTTTGGTGATGGACAAGCAGCAGCATGGGCACTGTGACCAGTCTGTGGTCATAGGTGACGTTAAGGTTTTCAGACACATGACCCTGTTGCTGATTCACCGGTTGTCGTTCCTTGGACCACTTTTGGTATTTACATCGAAGGTAAAAATAAATAATTAAGGGGCCAGGAGAGGGTGGGTAATATTCCCAGAATAACACAGATTTTTCTAGGACAAAACTGTAAATTTCCGAGAAAAAAAAAATGTACATACTTGGTGGGTTTTTTTAAATGGATCTTTGAATAGATGCCTGATATAAGGTCTGGGGATAATAAAGGCTGTAGACATTTCACATTTTGTTCTACAACAGAAAATATGTAAGTAAATGCCCCCCTTTGTGAATTTTCAATGTATTACGTATCCCAGAGAGGTTAACATATGGCTATATTAGACTGCACACATTGTCTGGGACATTCACGCAGAACACAGGAACTTAGCAGTGGTGACGTTAAAGTCATGCCTTTTAGCCTAAAATCAGCCTTTTACTTTTCGCGATTACATGTTATGGTTCAAAAATCATAAATATTTATCGAGATTATCTCGCTGAAAAAAAAAATGTAAGTGTCAAAAACGTTTTTATCTCATAGAGCTTATCTTCTGTGATAATCCAAAAGTTTATGAACAAATTCCATTAGGTTTTTGTTGGGTTGAACGAGAGTGATGCCAAAAAAAAAAAAAAAAAATCACCCCTGCAACATTTTTTTGTTTTTTTTTTTAACTTTGT
>VVAS01050451.1:0-11761 GCA_015103295.1 Ptychochromis oligacanthus
AAAAATACAAATTTTTTTTATTTTTTTTTTTCTTTTTTTATAATTAGGTTTTTTTTTTTTTTTTTTAGAAATAACGCAAGTATGGCTCACTAGATGCATCTGGTGTATGTCTAAAAATAGACTTACCATCACTTGCGCTAGTTTTAGGTGAACAGGACATATGATCAAATATGGTGCCACCATGTTTATGTCACAAAGTTCACTAATTCCTAGAAATCCTACACAAACAACACCTATCTCTGGATCTAGAGCAACTATTAAACTATATAATGTACTGGTATGTACAATACCAGAGACCATAGAAAGTCAGTGATATTCGGCAACTTCAAGCGACTACGGGTGAAATAACCACTGGCTACGCAAAGTGGGCAGGACCCAAGATAAACTTTTCTCAACTTCCAGGCGACCAATTGAAGCAACTACCAATGAGAGCGCAGGATAGGACTGGACAGGACTGATTATGACTTGGTAGTAAATACATTAAAGGGTCACCTAGGCCACCAGAGCTTGAAATGTCTACAAGCGACCAGCTATCAGCTTCAAAACAATACACAATGAGTAGCCCTAACCCGCTTCCAGTGTGGATGCAGCTTAAGAGTGCACACCCACGTTGGAAAGATCCCTGGTTTGGGACCAGGAGGAGACACAAACCCAGCCTCAGGGGGTCACAAGCTAGTGTAGTCCTAGTGCTGGTCCCAAGCCTGGATCAGTTGGAGGGTTGCCTCACGAAAGGGCATCCGGCGTAAACATCTGTGCCAAATCAAACATGCAGATCCGCTGTGGCAAACCCTAAAGGGAGTAACCAAAAGAAGAAGAAGAATGTGGACGGAGATATTTTTCAAAACAAACTCGAAAAAATCCCCGTTTTAAAAAACACCCGTGTACGTGTGGACCATAGACACTAAAGAAGATGGACGCAGCTTCCTGGTCGTAAAAATGAAGCCAATGCGGAAGTGCCTAAAATCCTGCATCCTATCTGAAGGCCACCAGATGGCGATAGCTGGGGTTGCAAAAAGACTTCCAGTCCTATAGAAGTCTATGGGAAAAAGGCTTTCTGTCTTGACCTCTGGAAACACTTTGCTGCTGAGTTCATGGTTTTATTCACTCATTTTGGGTCAATACTGAATAAAAACTTTATGTGTTTTGTAAATCTTGGTCATACCATGTTTCAAGCAGGAGGATTAGCCCTGTTATTTTCTGCTCGCTCATTGACTAATAACTTGTCAGTCCCAAGCCATTAGCCAATGAGCAAGCAGTTTCACAATCAGACCCGCCCCTTTTCGTCACATCCAGTTTCATGAAACCAACATGGCGACGGCAAAAACCCTCATCTCAAGGATTCAAAACGGGAGTTCCAAAACCAACCAGTGACGTCATGGTAGCTACGTCCATCTTTTATACTGTCTATGGTGTGGACGAAGCCCCATTCACTGTGGTGACCCCTTCGGAAATGAGGGAGTAGCCAAAATGTTTCCTTCCAGTGTCATGATACCGCTTTGTGCTTCAGAGATTTGCGGAAACAAGGAGTCACAGCAACCTATCAGCTGAGCTAATCACTGACAGTTTGTATACATTGGACGAGACTGTATATATTCTGTAGCTTTCTGTTTTGCTTATGTTTGTACTGGAGACAGTAGCAAACCAGGTTAAATGCCATTAACATTTGCAGGCACTTGTTCAACAACCAAAGTAATGGATCAAAGGATTAACCTGAAGTGTCTGTACGAAATTTTGTGGCAATTGACGAACAGTCAGCCATTCTGCTAGCTGAAAGCATATTGCATGAATAGAATATACTGTAGCCATATACTTGCATTCCTTTAAGGTAAACTACAAAATCCCACTTCATAATAAAAGAAGGAAGACTAAATTAAATCTGGAATTTCAAGAGATGTTCAAAGAAGCTTTAAAATGTCCTGAAGACTGTTCCTGTGTTCTTCCCTTGGCAAGTCCTTGAATCTCCCAGCCTGCTCCTGGGAAAGCATTCTCATGTTACCATGCACTGCGACCCCACCTCATTTCTTTCCTTAGTGCTCATTTCCATAGAGCGTTGAATGAATTTGTATGAGCAGAGATATTGCCTGTGTGATCACAGTTCCCTTTAAACTAGCGCTATCACGAAACCCTCACATCCACACCTTGCAGCATTTGCATAGGAAGAAAGCTCATTTCTATAATTTTATTTACATGTTCAGGTGTTTCAGTACTGTATAAATAATGGGGTAATTTTCTGACTTCCTGACTTCCATTTCAAGCTTGTCGAAGGAACAGATGCGGCTTAACAATTTATTTATGCAAAGCAGATTAACTTTGGCACCTTCCAAATCACTGGGTTTATTCATGAGTGAAAAATCTCCACAATCGATAAACAAGAGCTGCTATTCCTGCTTTGATTGTGATACATTAAATGATTTGGCCTCTTTGAACATTAGGGTTTTGTTTTTTTCTTGAAAGGATCTGTCCACCAATGTTTACATTCACACATGCAATAGCGCTATTCTCATGACAAAACCAAGGAGATTCACAGGATGTAACTGAATAAAAATGCAGCACTGCTGGCTTAGGGAGACTCAAACATAATCCTGCTTTTAGCCAAGACAGGATTCTAATCAGAGCTCGACAACAGCAGCTTCCCTTGCTGTTCCACTCTTTAACCTGAGAAACACAGAGGTGACAGGCAACCTCCCACCACCCATATGGCATCAGTGAAAACACACCTTGAGTTAAAAAAACAAAAAAAACCAAAAACGTTTTACAACCAGTACAAATGCCAAGAAAAACACTGGTCTCTCTCATAGTACTGTATAAAAGGCACACATATCTTTTACATACTGCATTAATACAGACAGGTTGAAGAAGTGAGTTTGTTTCAGGCCTTTCTGCCAGATAGGCCTTCTTAGATGTAGTTAACATCTTTTACCCAAACCAGCTAGCTTTGTTACCTAAACCTAAGCAAATTGTGACTAAAAAGTGAAAATAATATAAAGAAAAAGCTTTCTGCCATAAAGCCTTTCTGGCACTAGCACCAGCTAATAATGTGGAAAGTATTTAAACTATTATGTGTATTGTACATACTTTCAGCATGTTATTATTTTAAACGACAAATGAATCGCATGGATACGTTAGCATGCATGTATTTCTTTATTTGGAAATGCCTGACAAAATTCTAATTGGGGGACTGAAAAGGGCAGACAATTAAGGCTAAATGAAGTTTTTAAAAAATACTTTCACAATGCAGTGTTTCTTCTGTTTTATTTGAGGCATATGCACAATTTTGTAAACCTGGATACACATCCAAAAATCCATGAAGCGAAAGATGTGAAGAATACAGGACATTTTCGCATTTTCCGTGCTATAAAGCTAACAGCTTTAATAGTCTGACAGAAAGGTGCTTTGACCTTAATGCCAGTGTGCTAACAAGCCAACAGTTATATGGCTAATATGCTAGTGTTCCCAAATGTTTCATAGATATAATGTTTAGTATGTTTATCAATTTTGTTTTGCTTATTAGCAAGTTACTGCTTGCTAACTAGCACTAAGTCCAAGATACAGCTAAGGCTAATAGTAGCTTGTTTTTTTCTGGTATTTGTTCTTTAGAAAAATGTGACTCAGCAAAGGCGCTAAAGTTTCAGGTGCTCAGTTATGAAATTTGTTAATGGTTACAGTCAGGGTGAGATTTATGAAAAAAGCAGAGGGAAGGATAACACGCCACAATTAAATCACTCTTCCACTTAGGGCTATTTAGACAGCTGTGCCATTTAACGTCAATATCTAATATGAAATTGTGCTTAACTGCAATTCAACCATTTAAAATAAGAAGCTGCAAAACACACCTTTGTAGGGAATTCTGATGTCAGCAATCAGGCCTGTATTTGTCACTCAGTAGAAATATTTCTAGGATTTTTGTGAATCTCCTATAATATTTGACACACTAAATCTGTTTCATTTCTCTTTTATTTAGTTAACGGTAGTTTTCACTCTGAAACAGCAGTGCTTTGAAACAGTCTACAGCATGAACAACAACCAAATCAGAAACTTTCACTTTCAGCGATCGCATCCTATGACAGCAGAGATGACTTTTCTTTAAGCCACAAAGTGCAGTGCTAAAAATCAGTGGCAAATCACACCCTGGTTACAGTTAATGTACTCTATTCCTGACAAAGACGCTGAAACCCCAGCAGCTCAGTTATCTCAGTCCACTCTGCAAAGATGTATCAGCCAAATTTTTGAAGCCAAACTAGTGAATACTGAAGGAATTGTAGCCAGATTCAAACAGACTTTTGCACAACATGTACACATCTCCTCCCACTCCTCATGCTAACTTCCCTTGGAGTGTGAATCCTCCACCACAACAAGCATCAGCCAAGACACTGTAGTTATATTTGGTCACTGGGAAGGTGAGATGCAATTTAGCTATGCTTGCAAAACCTCTATGCCAAACTACTGTTATTTATCACTATTTACAGCCGTATCACCCGGGCCACTTTTCAACACTCACCAATTAGCAGGTTTGTTTGTGCTCCCTCTCTGACCTCTGGTATCATTTGGACCTATTTTTTTTTATTTATTTTTTTTAAATAGGTGTGACTGAAGGTGTAATGACTGAGATGGAGGCTTAAACACACAAACATAACAAGCGCATGACACATAGATGCATATGCTTGCTTCTGTTGTGTAATGCTCATGCACACATAGACTCATACACATACACATAGACAAATGTGTATGTGTGTTTGCAGACATGCATAAACAGGAATACCCGCACTGAGGAAAGATTCAGCAGCTATGTTTAGCTGTGGAGCCTTTAGATGGAAATTAACACTTTAGAATTAGCTGAAGATGGATCAACATGGAAATTAGCTTCCAGCTTGTTTTGCAGCAAAAGCTTGGCCATGATTTGATTGCTTTTAAATATTCATCTTTACTCAGTCTGCTGGTCATGAGTACCCACTATTATACTTACACAGCGCTGGATACGACTGCTGCTCCAGTATCCCAGATATACACAAACACATGTATACAGTGAGTCTAACTGGATGGAGAATGTTTTATTCCGGTCTCTTGAGGGAGACACTCGAGTGTGCAACTTAAAGCCATATTGTGGCACTTAAAAAAGATCTGATGCTCACTCTGATGTAACTCATTAGAAAATCGAATTTTGTATTTGCTTTTAGCTTTACAATGCACAAGGTAAGTTTTTCGAAAGTTACATTTCACCTTTTTAATTTGAATAGGCCCCTTTTCACAGGAAAAGCAGAGGTTTAAATGATAAAATTAATGACGATTGACTGTCATTTAGACGCTTCGTAGTCAGGGAGCGCTGTGCATTAGTGCGCTAAAAGACCAGTGGGAAGTGGAGATGGTTGGGGGACTGGGGATGGATGTATGGGAGGAGGATCTTTTGAAAAAGAAGAGCTCAGAGCAAATCATTAAAAAAATTAAGTAATTAACATGAACTAGCTCATTTTAATGCATGTGTACTGAACTTCAAGCTCTTGTGAAGTGCATTGGCATTATGCTGGCCCACTCTAAATTTGAATTAGTTAGAACAGAGCCACTGTGATGATGTATGATCATTTGGATATCTCAGCCTGGCTGTAGCAGTAAGTCAGACCCATGATGTGCATGTTATTCTCATGGCTTTTTATTATTATAAAAAAATACAGTTTTTGCTCCAAATATTCCTACTTTTCATTCTCATATTCTAAGAGAATTCTGTGTGTGTGTAATATTACCTCTGCACTTGGTGTCCAGAAAACAAAGAAATTTCATATTTGCCTGCAATTTTCACCCAATTAACTATTTCCTGTGTGTCCTTAAGCACTTTACTGGAAAACAGATGATTTGCCAGCAAGTATATAGCTTCAAATAGATTCAGTAAATTATGCAATCAATCTTGTGTTCAACACATGCTGAGACAGCCCTGGCACTGGAAGCTGCACTCGGTCCTGCTGTGGAGATGCCAAAACAAGTCCTTGGCATTCACACCCTTGTATTTTTCTGAGATATAAGATTTTGTGCACTGCAGTGATGTGCTTGTATTGAATTGAGTTTTTATCTGCATAGTCTGCACAACAGCAAGGCAAACTGACCATGATCTTCTGCTGGTTGATGTCTTTCTTTGTGAGAGTGTGTGTGTGTGTGTGTGTGTGTGTGTGTGTGTGTGTGTGTGTGTGTGATAGTTTCCTCATTAGATCAGACTTTACCAAGATCTTCTTTTTCTTTTTGCTTGGAGGGCTTGGAGTGAAACCTGTGAGGAAGTGGCAAACAAAGTGTGTGAGGCAACCACTGGGCAATGTAGCTTGAATAATGTTAAATGAAGTTGCTGTTTCTCTCCCCACAATTTAAACTGTCAGGCTGCCAAGTGTAGGGACGGCTGTAATGGCCACGTATCTGCTAATGCAGAAAGAACACAGCCCTCTGCTCTGTCTGTCATTAAGCTGCTTTCTTTAACTAAAAGTAGGGGGGGGAGCAACCTTAAAATTGCAAATGGGAGATCAACCCCATAACCAGACGATGCTCATGTTTCCTGTCATGTTATCGGGAGCCCTCAACAACAGAGAGAAAATAGTTGTGTCGCGTGTTGCATTATTTATGTGCAAAACAGGAGCAAAAACACGGCTGCTTTAACATGTCAGATCCAATAAGGGCTCAGACTTGCATACATTTGCTTTAGGAAATGCACTCAAGCAGGAGCTATGCATTGTGCGCAAAATAGCGGAGGCACTGAGAAACATGAAAGGATGAGTAATTAGGAGCAGCACGTGTGGCTCAAAATTAACAGGGGGAAAATGGCAGATAAAAAGTGACAGATCAAACAGTGAGAGACAAATTATCCATAATATAGAGAGATCTTTGGAGCTGCTGTTGTGATCAGTGAGCGAACACATTCTGTCACATGCCTCATGATTTCAAAGAAATAACCTTATGGAAACAGATTCCCTGATGTGCTCGCCATCCTACTGATAGAAAACAAAAAGAGTAAACAGCCTGTCAAACTTCAGAAGAGGAAGGAACAGCTGTAGTAATAATAGCAACTCTTCATCACTTTTTTTGACATGCTTAGTGGAGGCATTGCAAAGCAGAGCCATGACAGCAGCATGGACATAACCTATTGTCACATTAATCTAAGGATGATGGGTAGTCTGCAACCTCTGCTTTCTTGTCGCATGGGATTAATATGATGTCAGGACAGGAAATATGAACCTTCATCCGGTGATAATTAGTTATGTCAGCTGCTTCCTGAAGAACGACTTTAGGAAGAAAAGTATGGGGATTGTTGGTGCTTAGATCTCCTGTTAAACTTAGACAACATCAATGTATTAACAAACAACAAAGTAATAAGCACATAAATTATATATTCACTCACAGGACACTTTATTATGTACACCTTGCTAGTACCGGTTTGGACCCTCTTTTGTCTTCAGATCTGCCTTAATTCTTCATAGCATAGATTCAACAAGGTGCTGGAAACATTCCTCAGAGATTTTGGTCCATATTGACATGACAGCATCACACAGATGCTGCAGATTTGTCGGCTGCACATCCATGATGTGAATCTCCCGTTCCACCATATCCCAAAGGTGCTCTATTGGATTGAGATCTGGTGACTGTGGAGGCCATTTGAGTGCAGTGAACTCATTGTCATGTTCAAGAAACCAGTTTGATATTATTTAAGCTTTGTGACATGGTGTGTTATCCTGCTGGAAGCAGCCATAAGAAGATGGGTACACTGTGGTCATAAAGGGATGGACATGGTCAGCAACAATACTCAGGTATGCTGCAGTATTTAAATGATGCCCAGTTGATACTCAGGGGCCCAAAGTGTGCCAAGAAAATATTAAGCCATCACCACTAGCCTGATCCCTTAATACAAGGCAGGATGGATCCATGCTTTTGTGTTATTTACAGCAAATTGTGACCCTACCATCTGAATGTAGCAGCAGAAATCGAGACTCATCAGACCAGTCTTCTATTGTCCAGTTTTGGTGAAACTGAGAATTCTGGTCTCAGTTTCCTGTTCTTAGATTACAGGAGTGATACCCAGTGTGGTCTTCTGCTGCTGTAGCCCTTCTGTTTCCAGGTTCGACAACATGTTATATGTTCACAGATGCTCTTCTGCATACCTTGCATACCTAAACTCTAGAGATGGTTGATTGGGAAAATCCCAGTAGATCAGCATTTTCTGAAATACTCTGATGCTCAGTTTGAACTTCAGCAGGTTGTCTTGACCATGTCTACATGACTAAATGCACTGAGTTGCTGCCATGTGATTGGCTGATTAGATATTTGCATTAATGAGCAGTTGAACAGGTGTATCTAATAAACTGGCTGGTGAGTCTATATGATGGCATTTCTGTATACCCAATATTTATGTTATTTAGTAACATTTATGCACCTCCAGTTCCTGATGCTTCTTTCGCTCCTGAAAAGCTCATATCCATCTGATAGCTAGGTCATGTACTTCCACTTTAAATTTATTTATTTGTTTTTTTTTCTATCTGAAGAGAGGTGGAAATGAAACAGATGAGTGTGTAGCTGTGCTTTAAAGCCGGAACAATTAGCTGAAAGAAACTAAAATGCTCTGTAATCATCTTTCCTGTTCATCAATATCAGCAATGTTTATTTCCCTGATATTATCAATATTTATTGGTGTAGCAGATCCCATGGGTTGCGTGATCATGTGAGAGAACCTGGAACATCTTTCAGACGTGCTGGGTGGTTGATTAATTCTGATTCACATCATGTGTCTCACAATATAGTGCAGTTAAAGTTAAAAGATTTACAGTTTCTGTCCTACATCAGTGCTTGAGCTCAGAAGAAATAAAATGTTACTGTTTTCTTAGAAGTCAGAGTGAGCCATTTAAACTGTGACATGCAGTACATCAAAAACATCTGTGGGTGTATTTCTGCTACGATAGGTCTCCACCATATGGTTGTCTTGGTGGTGTGATGGATGCGGCGATAGAAGCCTTCGACAGAGAGAGGATACCCCTCCCCCGCTTTGACATTATTCTGTGTATGCATTTTAAAACTGTGTTTGTACAGGTGAACGTAGCATTTCACCAACAAAGAGAAACAAGAAAAAAAAGACAAATCTGAGTCCATTGCTTGAAAGCATGCTTGAAATCCCTCATCACTGTTCATCTAGCAGTAAAACTGTCTTTGTCTTTCAAGTCAAAGCAGTGTTTACAGCTGTAGCGTGGTTTTCTTTGAGTTTAAATAACACGGTATAAAACACAGCCTCGTTAAAACTGTTTTATGTGCATAAATTTAAAATTTCCATTATTGCAGCTGTTGTTATTAATAGTGTTTAAGATAGATGGATTGATTCAGGCTGTGCTGTTGTGTGAAAGAGATCATCTTATGGGATGGCTGCAAGAGGCAATCAACTGATATGAATTAAGCTCATGGTCATCCCCCACAGTGGTTCAATAGATGTGCTCACATGTGTTATTGTGTGCGCATTGCTCTCTGTGTTGTGTCTCATATAATTTCCCTGAACCCTCTAAACATTCCTATTCATGTCGCAGCTTTGCTGTCCGCTGGTCGAAGAGCCTGATGAAACCTGCATGGATTCAAATGAGTGTCAAAGGTTGTGGTAACTCAAATTACAGTGTGCATCAATTCCAGCTGCAGACACGCAAAAAGCTTTACACCACATCCCTACAAATTAAACAAAAAAAAGTGAACTTCTACCATTTAATTCTCATGTTTCTGTCATAATAAAATTAATAATGACAGGAAATCTAATTTAAATTTGCCACATTTAATTCAATTCACTTCAGTTTTATTTATAGAACACCAATTCACAACAGCCTTCTCAAGGCGCTTTGCACTGTAAGGTAAAGACCCTCAGCATTAGAGACAGTATCCCAAATGATCAGATAGCCCACTATGAGCAAGCACTTTGCAACCCACTATGAGCAAGCACTTCGCAATGGTGGGAAGGAAGAACTCCTTTTTGACAGGAAGAGGCTGCCATCTGCCGTGACTGGTTGGGTGTGAGAGGCAAGAGAGCAGGAAAAAGAGCACTGGTTAAGGTTGGGAAAAGATTGTGATTTTGGTTAAAAAACACCCCTTTGGAACAGTAATCCTGCTTTGAAAACACTAAATGCCCTGGGAATGAGAACGGGCTGACTTTTATGAGCTGCATTCTTTGTAATGCCCAGCAGGGGGCAACTCCTCAGCCTGCAAAACCAAGTCAGATGTTAAAGAAGTCTATGACAAAATAAATTTAATTCTCAGTGGATTTTTTACCTTAATGAACATTTTCTAAATTACTTTATGGCCTCTATCGCTAGTTTCAAGTCTTACTTAATACAAGATGATGCTCATTTTGTAAATCGTGGTCCCCATTAGAGTCAGTTAAATGATAAAGCAAGGCATGATTCAGTAAGCTGTTACCTAATTTGACAAGTCATTTCCATATGGTATGTTTATAGTGTCCACAGATTTTCAACCATATTTGCCTTTACTCACTACTTAGGCCTTCAAAGCAACAAGCCAAGAGCTAATAGGTGAGGTCACAGTGGCTACATCAATATACTTTATAAAGTCAATATGTATACTAGCTGAATCTCTACATCACTGCAGCAAGATAGAAAATTTAAACTACTGTGAAGGTCAACAATGATGAGGTTTTCTGTCAGGTTTAAGATGCTTAAAACCTGCACATTAAGAAAGAGGGGAACAAAATCAGTTGTACTTACCGTGCACGTTTTTAACAAATGTGAGAATGTGGCTTAAGGGAAACTGTTATTTAATAAAATGTATTGTTTTTAAAAACTGGCATACTGATGAGTAAGGGTATTTTGTTGGGCTAGACTTTTACATTTTAGTGGAGGTGCTTGTGTAAAATAATCTGGCCCATGACTTTCATTACAGCTATCAAACTACAGGGTTTTTAATAGTCAAAACAACCACATGATTAGATAAGATTAAGAATGGTTGGGTATACATGTTCCACGAAAGTTAACACATTTCAAACAACTATCAGACATCCTTTTTCCATTTTTGTGCATAAAAGTACTATTCCAGTAAGATCAGACTCTGTACATATGACATATGCAGCAAACTTCTCTGTGAACACCTGAAGCTTCAGGTTCAGGTGTGTCCGTTCAGGCAGACAAACCCTCGAGTGTGTTGTGTGTGTTAATCACTCACTCCATTCAGTGAGGGAAAGACAGTAAGCAGAGAAACTGATGACCGGAGGGGACGGACAGATTAAAAAAATTAGTATGAAAGAAAATGGGCTTTGATGTAGCTGCTCTGCAAAGATATTCTTGCCTCTAGGGTGCACGTCCCTCTACCGTAACTCAGATTGTGCTCAAGAATGACAGGAAGTCTTCCCCCTATTTTATTCCCCCCTATGCAACTGCCTGTTCTCTTGTTCTCTGCAATATTTTTCTTATTCTCAGTGTGTGCGTGTATATATACAGCAGCTTCAGTGGGATTGAAAGGAATGCATGTGAAGTATGTCGGAGAGGATTGGGCTCTGATCCCCAGCCCTCCCCTGCTGATCCCGGCTGGTTCTGTTCATCGGATTTAGTCTCTCCTGTACTATTCTGTAATCATTACAACCTTCTCTCTGGTTTTACTCCAAACCTTAGTGATGGTAGGGTTTTAAGTGCAAATTTAGTTTTAAACTTCTTGTTATGTCATCTAAAGTCTGAGTAATTTTTAAACCGTTTTCTTCTTGTTGGTGTTTGCGTGTAGATGCAGATCGTTTGTGTTCGAATTTGGGTGCTTTTTGAACAAA
>VVAS01050469.1:20810-30895 GCA_015103295.1 Ptychochromis oligacanthus
GTGGTCTTTCGAATGGCCTTTTCAAATTCAAAGTCTCTCTCTCTTTCTACCTCCATGCCTGGGAACAGGTCTCCCAGCAGTCCCAAGAAGACAGTCACATCCTCGGCCACAATTTTAGATATGTTGAAGTCCCACAGTGCACACATCAGCACCTAGGTATCAGTGTGTACTCTTGTATAAGAAAATGCTTCTTTCTTAGACAGCTATGAGATAAAACGCACATATCAAGTCACCTGATCCTCTGGTCTCGTTTTGTCTCTTCTTCTCAATGCCCCTGCCAGAACCAGAACAGACTTGACGGCACGCAAACCCCAATCATAATGGTCCTAATAAACAAATGAGAAAAGAAAACAAAGATGTGCATTCCCATGTTTACACTCACCATAAATCGTACAAAGGCTTCACGCTTCATTGTGCTCCTGAGGTAAATCTGAAAAGATTTATTACTAGTGCCCTCTGTTATAATCCAACAGTGTGAAATATAACAGTGCTACTAAGTGCCTTACTCATACCTGCTTGGAGAGCAGTTCTTTGCAGAGAGTATACAGAGTGATAAACTTCTTGGCTAAAAGCTTAGCATCACGGAAGCCCTCTGCCACCAACATTATCTCACAAATAAGTTCAGTGTCTGGCACCACCATGGCACAGGGCCTACAGGAGGACAGAAAATGCATATAGTGAACTCTGTGTTGTATAATGATATATTAAAAAGAATGTGGGTGTATCGTTCCTACCTGAAAAGAGACTTGAGATTCTCAGGTAGCTGCGTCCTCCCTGCATAGCCAGGGTTCATAGTGATGAAAATCCCAACTGAGTGTTTTAAGACGATGTCCTTGTCAAGGAACAGGAACCTATGAGGTGACATACAATGTTAACTATTTTTTTAAGTAACAGTAGCATGATGTACACTGCATGTATTCATATTCAGTTACTCACCTTTCCTTTTTAGAGCGAACGGCATCCTGAATGGTTTTAACCTGCATTGCTACAACTGACAGAACATCCACAGGGATACGATTGAATTCATCAAAGCAGCCCCATGCTCCAGTCTGTGCCAGACCCTTGTAGATATTTCCAATTGACTTAACATAAACAAAACAGAAATCTTGCATCAAAACATATCCATTTACTGAAACCTCTAAATAAAAACATAAACTGACCAAGGTAATAACTGTACACTCTGAATGCTGAACTTCACACCTTGTAGTCCATCTGTTCAGAACAGTTGAAGATGTATACCATGACACCCATGGCTCTGCCAAGGTCCTTTGTGGTCTCAGTCTTCCCTGTTCCAGCAGGGCCTGATGGGGCCCCACTCATGTTCAGGTGGAGTGACTGAGTCAAGGTGATGTAACACCTACAGTGTGCAATAGCATAAAGAGGAACACAATTCTTTCCAAGTTTAATATTGTATTGTCTTCATAGACTAAACAGGGATAAGTAAAGTTACCGGTCCGTTAGAGGAGTGATGACCAGACGTGGCGTATTTCCAAGATACTCATATGAGTAAATGAACTGACCATCACAGATGTTAATGTAGCAGTGGTGAAGCTGCTCATTCCAGTAATGCCGAAGCTGAGAAAGCCACTGGAAGGCCTGTGAGGTGGTGACCTGTGAGCACATATGGCTGCTATCAAATTTGCCACAAAAATCCCACACAGATATCGAGATGGTATGATTATTTTTTAAAGAAAATAAGAATTGTACTCTTGAGTGTGTCATGTTATAGCAGTTAACTCAAATTGTTTTAAATGAATTAAAAAAAACAGAGTGATTTGTTCTGCACTGAATAAGAGCACTAAGAGCAAAATTTGCTATAATGCCAAAGTTAGCTCAATCAGACTAAAATGAGATGTCAGTCAAGGAGTGATTCAGTTGCATGAACCTTTTTAGCCATGAGGCTGGCAACAATGTCTCTGGCATGGACATCAATAGTGCATATAGTCATGATCTTTTGTCTGTCGCCTGAACTCAGCTCTCCAAGTAGCATGCCAATCAGCAAGTTGAGCTGAGAAATCTGTAGAGAAAATAAAAAAGATTCAAAGCAATGCTGAGCAAAATGCAAAGGGAAGAACAGTGTAACATAAATTCATGCAGGGGATCAATCCCCTCAATGTGATATTAACACTGATAGGTTCAAGTTTCCTGTCTCTTGTTCTGCCTGATTATTCAAAATCATTAAAACTTGAATCAGTGCAGATCACTCAAAGGCATTAAATGAATGTGTACTTTACAGATGATCAAAAGCAGTCTTGTGTTCTTGTTTTGACTCAAAAGATAACTGGAAGTCATTTGTCCCTGTTCCTGTATGACAGCAAATCCAATCAGTGCAGTGCAGTGCAGTGGGTTGATGGGACAGAGATTATTCCAACAGCAGCCAAGGACATGTTAACCTTTAATAGTGCTGATGAAACTGACAAGAGTGATAAAACAACTGCGAGCATAGCCCACAATAAGGCTCCACAAGCTCACCTTTGGTCAGATCATATGAGCAGTTTAAGCATATACTGTGTATACAGGTCATTAAAAGACACTGTTTTTTCAAAAACATCACAGTATCGCCAAAAACAGACTCTATGTATCATTAATACATGATAAACCAGGACAGTTTTTTATTGCAAAGTTGCATTTAACTGAATCCTTAAAATCTCAGTTAACTCATCATACCTGTTTCTTATTGTAGTCTTTTAGTGCAGACTCAAATCCTTCCTCCAGTCTTTTAAACACAAGTTCCATATCATTAGTCCACCAGATCTGGGATCCAGTGAGAGCAACTTGGGCAGGGAAGTCGAGAATCCACTGCTCTCTGGGTCTGTCCTCGTACACGGATACAGCTTCGAAAAGGTGACCCCTGACACACTCCTTCATAGACTCTTCAAGACGAGTAAGCCATACCTCCACCTAATGTGAAGTATTTTTACAAGTGATTCAGCTATTTTGTGATGTGTGATAGATTATTCACACTACTTGATAATGAATATGATCTTACCGGCCCATAACAGAAACATTCAGTCTGGAATGGGACATATTCCCTCTCTTTGCTGTACATGCCCACAGCAACTTTAGGATTATTCAGCTGTTTGTTATTGGTGAACTTGAGATCGGACAAGTTGTCAAAAATTTTTGAGAGATGGACGGTCACCTACAAAAGACAGTCAGTCATTATATTTACACATGACAGATACAGTCAGCATAACAAAAATGACACTGGCTAAATATTTAAAAAAAGATAAATGGACTGATATTTATATAACAGTTTCTACTCTGACTGAGCACTCAAAGCACTATTTACTACAAACCACATTCACCTATTCATACACACACACATTCATACAGCACTTTATTCTATGCCCTTAAGCACTTTCTATCTGTCATGCACACACACTCTGATGGTTGCATCAGGGGCAATTTGGGATACAGTATCTTGCCCATGGAAACTTCAACACACAGACTTGAGGAGCCAGGGATGAAACCACAGCCGTTCCAGCTAGACGACCTGCTCTACATTCTGAGCCACAGCTGCCCTAAAATGAAGGGAGAGTCTACTGAATTCACCTCTCTAGGACGACCTCCTTTAGAGAGGATGTCCAACAAGTCTGCAAATGAAATAAAGTAGAATCGTGGAAATGCAAGTCTTTTTGTCTCCAGGTATTCAGCAAGAGCTTTTTCACATAATGCCAGCCTGTCAGAAAGAGGGAAGAGGAATAGTGAGCAGGAAACTTCAAACAGTATAATTAAAATTTAATGAAATAAGCATTAACCTTTTTTGGAGATCCTCCAACTTCTCGAATAGATGAGGTTTGTTAGTGGCCTCTATGACGTTTTTAATTTTGGCACTGTTCAACATAAACTCCTGAAAAAACAAATGTCACCATGTTTACGATGGTGACAATAATTTAATTTGCATAACTACACAAATTGCCAGTCCAGACCTGAAATTCTGCATCTATTTCTTTGAATCTGTGTGTATCTGTAGGCAGGTGTTGGCAAATGTCATCACAGCCCTTGAAGATACTTTCGAGGTAGGCCCACGTCCTTTGGACCTCCATCCAGACCGTCAGTACCGAGTCGGACACAGTCAACTGTTTTTGTAGTTCCATTACCTGGTACAGGAAGTGATCTACATACTTGCTTTGAAAGACAGTCTGGAGCTGAACCTTGAGGATAAGGAAAAAGTGGAATGAGCATAAAGGATATTCTCCAATGTAAACTTAAAGTATAACACATTGCAGCCCATTCCACTACAAGGAAATGCCATATCTTGATAACTGGTCACCCTTACATACATCAGTTTTATTTGTAAACACATTCCACCTCATCCCAAGCCTCCCAAGCCATACAAAAGTGGGGGAGGGAAACTATTTAAACAAAGATGGAGGCACTAAAGTGGCAAGAATTCTAATTGCTGGTTGTAACCCCCAGCGCATCTGCTGTACACGTTCAAAGACCTCCACGGTGCAACAATGCCCTGTGTTCTCCAGCAGCTATAAATCTAGGGACTCAATAGGGACCTCTCTACTCTCAGCTGTGCTGTTACACACTCAGACAGGGCAGGCACATCTGCATTCTCATCCCTATTTAGCACTTAACTATCAGAGCTTCTCACAGACAAGGATAAGTTTTTCTAGCTAGCAAACTACAAACACAATTGATGTTTTTGCAAGCTCTTATTCTTGACAATCATTAAGCATTTTTGTAAGGCCACAAGTAAAATCACTAACAGTGACCTAAGACATCTACCTGATGGTCCTCAAGAGTTTCAATAAGTTCCTCATCATATTTAAGCAGTGGCACAGATGTTTGGTAATGCTGTTGATATGAAAGCTCCATTGACATCCACGTTTGACTTATTTCTGTTACAACCTGAAATAAAAATGATGGACAGTATTTTGATGACAAGTTTGACAGCAAATACAAATTTACCAATGAACTAACTTCACAAAGACGGCTTGGAGTACAACTGCATTACTGTTTTCACATGCATCTTTGTCAAACATTTACATTTCTGTATCCAGTTTTAGCTTTCAAGTGTTGATGTAGATCAGGATTTCAAGTCATATAGGGTGTCTTGTTTATTTGTTTAACACACTTCTTCAATGTGAAATTCTGTTCATAATAACTTCCAAATTGAAGCTAATTTGGCTGTGAAGCTTACATGGTTAGGATAAGTTTTCCTAGCTAGCAAACTAAAAAATACTCTAGCAGATGTCAACATGTTTATACTTATAGGTGAAGAAAAACCTTCTCTATGCCCATCTCTTTGACCGCCTTATCCACTATGTTGCGGACTTCGTCTTCAAACAAATGCAGCTGCAAAGCCAAGAGGTCATCCAAGGTGGCACTGTCTGTCACAGTGAAGTCAATCTATTTAAAAAGTAGTCATGATCAAAAAAAAAAGTGTCCCATTTTTATCAAGGAAGGCAAAATATACACTAAGATCTCCTACAGTAAGATCTTTGCTCTTTGAATCTATGTACCTGTGTTGTTCTAATTAGCTGCACCCAGTGGCGCTCTCGTATTGCCAGGTTCTGTAGTTGACTCACGGCCTGCAGTGACGTCAACAAGTTCTTTACATAAAGGTCTAATCCAGAATACACATCCCACACGAGAGCTTCTTTGTCAAGCTTCTGTATGTCCTACACAAACAGAAGGTAGGTAAACATAATTAGTTATTAGGGGCATCTGTTACAAACAGCAATGGTGCGTGACAGCAAGACAGCAGGAGAGATGAGCTGGTGTGATGTAGCACTGTTGGTGACCTCACCTTGGCAAGCCTCCTCAATTCTGCATCCATCTGGTCCACGTTTATCTGCCTCCATTTGGTCATTGTCCAGTTTTCCACACTGCTCTGTATAGATAAAGACACATGGAGAGGGGTCAGTGGGTTGAGGGTATTTAATGGGGACATTTAGAGGCTACAGGGTATTCAAAGTCTCCAAGAGGACAGACAGGTCAAGGTATTTACTTATTGGGGTGTTGTGGTAGGATGATGAGGCCTATTGCTTTTTATTTTTTAATTTTCTCATGAAAAATAACATTTAACAGTAGATTATAGATTAAGCTACCTACTTGCACATATACAACAATGTCCCACAGTTCTTTTAGGACAGCAATCTCTCGTCTGCAGAGCTTGATTTCTTTGTAGTCAGGAATAGTGACATCAAACAGATTTGCAGACTCTTGCAGCTCTGCTACTTCTCTCTCCATATCCCGGATTGCTTTTTCTGACTAGAAAGCAAATGGCAGTTAGGTAAGGTAAAGTAGAATGTTGTTTTAATACTATAATCAAGCAATGGTTAAACACCTACTTTCTCCAGACTAATGTAAGGATGCACTGTGTTGTAACTGAAGGGAGCCATTGCTCTGAACATCTCTCTGAATTGAGTTTGTTTTACCTGAAAAGTATCAGATACCCGTTTCTTGTTAGTTAACGCTGGAGATACATTACAATAGTTTCTACACTGTGCAGATGTTATTTTTCTCATATGATCACCTCAAAATCCATGCACTGTCTTCGTAAAACCATCACTTCTGCATTCTTCATGGGTGCCACCTCATGCCTCACTTTTAAGGCAAGTTTTTTAGCCCCACTCCATTTCTCTGGAAGTTCCTTTAGAGAGAAGTGCAGTTATCACGTGGAGCATGAATGTACACATAGTGAATATACTAGTATTCTGATTCTTTGTGCATAAATTACTGTCTATTATTATATTGATTTAGTTTGCCTACTCTTTTCCCTACCTCCATTTGGCAGTAGATCTGCTCTGGTATGGTCACGCCATATTGTTCCAGAAGGATTACTGTTTCTCTTAGAGGCTCAAACATCTTGTCAGTAGTGTTTTGTCTGTCCTTTACAGCTAACAGGTGGCTCATCACTTCCACAAAGCCATGGTGGTCCTCTTTAGCCATAGGTTGTTTTAGCCCTTCAACAGTAGCTTGGATAAAGTTCTGCAGCTCATCAAGACTGAGTAGGAAAGCTTACAGTGAGAAGAACTGATCCTACATCTTGGTCAGAACAGAAAATCCATGCAGATATAAATTTTACCTGTTAGTGACATTTGTCAAGAGATGCTCTTTGAAAAGCCAGCTCCACTTTTTCACTGTGTTAAGAAGGCTGACTTTAAAGAACTTGATGTCCACACGAAACCACCCATCAAAAACTCTGAAGTCTTCAAGCTGGGAAATTTCAGTATGAAGATCCTCATAATAATCAATCTATAAAATTAAGACCACATCAGGCATTGTGATTAAAAAATTGTCATGTATTGGAAAAGTATAACTCAAAGAGTTTAAAAAAGTTTTTACTTGTTCTTTGAAGTTACTGATTGTAGGAAGATTCTCAGGGAGTGGATCTGCTCTGCAAGCTTCCATCTCCTCTGATGTAAGTACACGTCCATACAGGAGAAACTGGCTCAGAAACTCAGCCCTGTCATCTTGCCATAGATGGGTATAGCAATCAAACTTTGTCTGGTAATTTATTGCTTTCTTCTGGACATTCTCCACTCGATCCATTATTTCCTGTCTCAGGTCCAGCAAGTCTAGCATGTCATCCATTACATCCTGTAAGAGTTATATTACATGACATAAAACATCGAGAGTATCTACCATTTGTAGAAGAACACACTATAATGAGTTTGGCAAGTTTAATACGGTAGGAAAATGCCCTTTTCAATTGTTGTGGGGATGCTGACTTGGTTTAACAACAATAAACTTAGCAATGTACAAAAACATTCTAAAAACACATTGTGCTTGTTTATATCCTAAGGTAACAGAACAGATTTTTACAAGTTCTATTAGTTAAAACGCCTCATATCACAGCAACCCCATGTACTTCTAAGACTATTGGCTCCTATGCACTGCATCTATTTCACTGCTATAAGACAGAGAAACTACACTCTTTGCTCTGGTCAGGTTAAGTTTAAGGTCTGAACTAAAAGTTTGTACTAGTGGGGTGCTTTTAGCACATATGATAGAACACCGGTAAATAATGTTAAACAGATAAACACGAAATTTTGCAGGAATAGCAAAGAACAGATTTCCTAGTTATTTCCCAAACAGTTACAGTATATAAAAAACCTGTGTTAACATTCAGATCTAGAGAAGAGTACCTGATAGCTATCCATGCTAAGATGAGCAGCCACCCTACTGATATTCACCGAAGTCTTGAATATATCTGCAACCAGTCCCTCTACCAGTTCATAGAGGCTATCTCCTGCATCCCATTCCATTGAGGGATAGAAGGTCATCTTTGAGCCATTCAGCATCAACTTAGCCTCAAAGAGGGGAGTCTGGTTCAGGCCTGACTCCATGTTTTCCACAAAGAAATTAAGAGAGTGACTGATGTAGCTGAAGAGTCCCTCGACCACCATCTCATCCAAATATTCCAGGTAGCACTGCCATTCTTCTAAATCCGGATTAGCATGGAAAAGGACCATATTCTCCTGATTAAATATATAAAAACAGAAAGATATTTAGCCCAAAAACTGTCATTGGTTTGATTCTACACTTGTAATAATCTCTATTTAAGGTGATTTTGATAATATTATTCTCTAACAAGCTAAACACAAATGTAAAGTTTAAATAAAATTAAAAATTAACAAAATGTATGTAAACAAGGTTTTAAATTGCCTATGGACAGAACCATAAATGTGTTTTAATCTGATGAAGATGAATGTTTGCAGCATGCTGTTTTTTTACCCATGCCAATACAAACCTACATATTTTCAGTGCTTACTTACAGTGCCGAAACACATTCATAGAAAATCTATAATGCATCCGTGACTCTTTTCATAGATCCAGCCACACATACCTGCACCAGCTCATGTATAAAGTCTCCATCCTTCTTCAAGGAGCTGTACTTTTTTCTGAGAGAGTCTCCTCTGTCCTCCAGCTGTATGAGTGAACCTTTCTTGTTGTCCTTTCTGTAAAACATGGCCTGTTTGTTCCATCCTTTCATCACAGACTGAATGGCATCACAGTTTTCCCTCGCTCTATTAACTCGACAGACAAGGTCTTGTACAAGGTGCTTGGTGTTGCTGACAAAGCTCCAGCAGTGTTGGTCCTGCCATGTCAAGCTGGTCTCTGCTCTCGACAGCTGCAGGTCTACTGACTCCAGCTCAGCTCTGATGAGAGGAAGTTCCACCTCTAACACTGTCTCCTTAAGCTTATTGTACCACTGTACTAGCAGCTGCAAACTGTTCATATACTGAAAAATACACATGTGAAGAAATGATACATTTAGGCTACGAAAGAGACATATTTCTTGTTGTTTAACTTAGACAGGTGGCCATGTGTGTAAGTGAGCCCCTATTCTAACATGTTTTTTCATACCTTTGTGAACATGTCACGCTTCTCAAAAATAGTCAGTGCAGCTGCAGGGATGTCGATCTCACTGAGAGTCTGAAAATACTTCACATCCTTTAAGGCCTCAGTCAGCTTAGAAGTGAAGGAAAATAGTGATTAATTTAACTACAAAGACCCAGTGGGGTGATAGTAAAACACTTGAAGAATAAAATACCTAAATCTGTAAATGTGCTCCTTCCTCTGCCACGCTGGCTGCGATTTTATACTTACAAACTGTGTCAGCAGTATGATAAAAGCTTGAGTCACTTGGTTTTTACACCATTTGAATGATATTATTCGAGATACCTGTTAGAGATATTCTGTGAGAATACTTATGTACTTATCAAAATAGTGAACTGTTTGCCTTTTTGTGAAACTTGTATTTCTCTGTGACCTTGATCACAGATGTTCCACAGGCCTATCTCAAACTGCCCAGAACTGATTTGGCAGGAGGTGGAACAGAGAAGTCATTGTTCATGTGAAACATTGTGCACACCTGTTTTTACATACACACACATACACACACACACCTCACTTATTAACTCCCATATTGTGAATATGCATGACGTTTTCTAATAAAACGCCAAAAGGAGATTACAGTCCTTCGTAGTCAGTCTGCAGTTGTTTTGCATACGCTGCGTCAACTGTCTACCCTTGCGGCAAGAAAAAGGCCTTTTGACTCTGTGTGGTCTCTGTTCCATCCCTCATTTGATATTTGGTGGATAAAGGGGAACTCAAGCCCC
>VVAS01050499.1:0-12611 GCA_015103295.1 Ptychochromis oligacanthus
TTTTGCTTTTTGCACTCTTCCAGAAACCTCAAAAACATTCAGACTCAGGATGAGAAAGCATCACATGAGTTCTCATGTTTTCATATTCACATTAAGTGGAAGGCTAAATTGCATGAAATTAGTGGCTCACGGTGGCCCCAGCTGACAGTGAATAATGGGGATAGAGGCGGGGAGAGCCTATATGGTAATGGCCATATTTACAAGGAGCATCAATCATCTCCAAACCGCCAGAAGCCTAATCCCTCATAGGATGGAGAGAGAAGAAAGGGGCGGGACACCTTCAATGGAAACTTCTTCTCCCTCTTTCACATTCGATCTCTCTCTCTCACTGCGGGTCCAACTTTAGCTTTTAGGAAAATCAATACTGACAGAATTGATGAAGCGCAATCCTGCTGAAGGTTTACCGGTCTCCCAGTTCAGACTTGCTGTTGGTTGTAATTAAAATTACAAAAATAACACCCATTAAAAAAAAAAGAAAAAATGCACAGTGGCTGGCTGAGATAGAGGAGTCGCCAAAAACAGAAGATAAATCTACTGAAAAAATAACTGCTCAGGTAGGCAAGATTGAGTTAATGTGTGTGAAAATCTGATTCTGATGTGTCAGACCCTGTATTGCAGAGAAGAGATCAATGCCCCTGCACAAACAGCAGCAGAAAGAGCTGAGGAGAACAGAACGTCAGCTGGCTCTAAAAACTGCAATGATCATTCTTAGCTGCCTTTCCATCACAACTGAGCCACTTCTTATATTATACTTTAAGTGTGTGTCATTTGAAGCTATCATATAAAAATACAGTAATGCATGCACTGTTTGGAGTGAGAGTAAAGCTAAAACTGAGTCATCCATTTTCATTCATTTTATTTTTTAATGTTTAAGATAAGATTGCTGCAACATTTTGGAAACACAAATCAGTCAACAGTCAAATGGAGCAAACGCAGCATGTGCAGCTGCTTTACAAGAATATAGTGCAAGGCACTACCTACAAATGGTGCAAGAAGGTGTTTACTCCTCTGGCATGAGCATAGATGGATGACCGATTTAGATCCATGCAGACCCATCTGCAAAATTGTGTCCTAGAACTCACATTTCACTCAGGACAACTATAGTTAAAGGAAGAATGTTATTTTACTGTAGAAATCAGTAAGAAGCCATCAGCAAGGCCCCAGCGCCATTCAGATCAGGCATCAGTCTCATATTGCATGAAAGGAGGAGCCGGGTTCAGGTTGCAAAGCAGATTGCCGATGCAACGTACGACAGGCTGAAGCAGCTCCCTATATGAAATTTACCATTTACCATAAAAGGGTATTGGTTGAGCCATCAGCCAATGTGAGCTGGCTGTTGTTGTTGTGGCTCAGCTTGAGTCATGGCCCGCCTAAACTAATGCTGTGCTTGATTTATATCTACTTATTTGCAAAATCCAATAATAATGAGGAAAATGGTTAAATGTGAAACCACAAAAAGGTTTAATTACTCCATATTTCATTTCTTTTCCACTTTTCCTATTAAGTATTTCCTTTTAGGAACTTTTAGGAACTACAGAAATAACTGATGTTTTAGGGTCATGTTCAGGTCTTTATTAGATACTAAAAACACAAATGAAGGACTAGACAGAATACTTTAGATGTTTTTAATATTTAGGATAAACTACAGTCTTTCTCTAACCTCAGCAAAAGTCCTTTGTCTTTATAGCTCTGAACAAATTATTAGTATGCAAGAATCATTTTTAGGAAACATGTTACACTGTACACTGGGTTTGGGTGTAAATTGTGCCCCGCAGGATTTTCCAATATGAACAAAATGGCTATGGATGCTGGGCTGAGTTCTACAGTAATTACAAAAATGAGTCACTGCATTGGCAAAGTAACCACACCTGGACAAGCACGAACTGATCCAAGCACACACCAAGAAAAATGGGGACCGGGAACCAAGATCCACTGGAACAATGAGTGACACAACACACACATTTATAGGTCAGGGAGAGTGAGACATTGTGGATTAATTAGAAAAGCCATGGCTGAACTTTTTTCAGTCTGCACTCTAAAGCTTAATGATTTAAAGCTTAAATGAATGGCCCAATGATTAAGTCAGAGAGAGAGAGAGACAAAAACAAAAGCAGCTGTCTCAGAAAATGAGTGAGAGAGAGTATATGGAGAGGAGGATAAGAATGAGATAGAAAATGGGATGAGAAGGAGAAGGACTGGGACAAAGGCGGTGGGCATAAATCAAGAAAAGAGCAAAGATGAAGAAGGAGGAGGAAGGGGGAGGACAAAGTGTGGTTGCAATAACACACACAAAGATGTGGAGACTACAAGAAAAGCAAACATAGAAGTTAAAGAGAAAGAGAAGCACCGGTGAGACGGGCCAAACTGGGTACCAGAAAGGAAAACCATCTACACTTACTGGTTCTGTTCCAGAAGTAAAACGAGAAAAAAAAATCAAATATCCAGCCCTAAAAACATGCAACACTGCCAATAAGTCATCTGAAACTAAACAGCTAAATCACTTAGCTTTACATAAGTAGTTATCATTTGACATCACCACCAAAGGTATCGCCAGCAGGCAGCCGCTTCCACTGACGAAATTCAGAACATTTTGTCACTGTCTAAAGACATGTGGACCTGACTGTAGACAAATATAAGATATAGGTAATAAAGGTAAGTAAAAGTAGGTAAGTAAACGTTCCATATTTATGAGCTGTTAATGGGGACCCCGAACCTTGGGCCTTAACTGGGTACTTGTATAATTTGTCAGTCTCTTGAAAACCTGATCAACCAATTCTATGATCAACGTTTGGCTAATTTGAGCCTCAACAGTAATTGTGTAATGGTTAAGGAATGATTGTGGAAGATGCTATTTACCTGCACCTGTTTTGAATGCTACCATCCCACTAAGTAGCCATTATGTAAATAGACTGGTTCTTATATAGCGCTTTTCTAGTCTGCTTTGAGCACTCAAAGAGCTTTATAATACAAGCCTCATTCACACACATTCATACACCAAAGAACACATCGGTAGCAGTATCTTCCCCAAGGATACTTTGGCATGCAGACTGGAGCAGCCCGGGATCGAACTACCAACCTTCCGATTAGCAGGCAACCTGCTCTACCTCCTGAGCCTGAGCCACAACCACGTCAGACACGTTGAGAGGGTTTTCCAGAGAAATACGATGGATATCCTCAGTAGGCGTCCTTCTCCATCAACTAGTAGGCTCTGTAGGCTGTAAGTGTAATATGTTTGTTAATCTCTTTTGAATTAAAGCTGAAAGGTTACATTTCCCAATTGATTCATTTTAAATCCACTGCAATGGCGTACAGAGATGAAATTAGGGAAAATGTGTCACTATCTAAAAACGTATGAACAATGCAGACAAATACAGCTATAGATAGTAAAAGCTAGGTAATGCTGATTACAATCTGTGCAAAGCAGGCAATGGCCCTGTGAACCAAAAGTCAAGGTGCTCAAAAGGTCTTTAGTTAAAGTGTTTTAACTTAGTACCTGAACACTTGGCAGTAGGATTAAACCACTGTAACTACTAAAACGGTTGTTTCCGGTTTTATTACCTGATCTCGAGGACCTGTCTACAGGTACTAAAACTAAAGTGTGAAAATCTAGCTTTAGTGCCTCTGTTATTTCGGTTTTGCGCCATATTCATGAGTTGCTAATGAGGACCCAACAGTTTGGGCTTTTATTAGGTACTTGCAGGTCATTTAAGGTCTTTTATGGTCGGTTCCTTTATTGTTGACTGTCTGTGCAGAACTCATTTCCATGCTGGGATAGAATCCCTAACTTTGTTAAATCAAATAGTGAGAACCAGACACCAGGAGCAATATGGTGTCCTCTAGCAGGTTAATCCAGTCCAGTATGCCTGGTTATTACAAAGTGGATGGACACCGGACAAATCTGTACCTCTTGACTTCCAGTGCCAATGCAGGAAGAACTGCATGATGTGAAGCACACAGGAAGCGTGTTGGTGATAGAGAGGCAAATGAGCATATAACACATCCTTTTGTGACCTTAAGGGGGACCTATTATACTTTTCTGTTCTATATGTGCCTTTACAGTGGTGGATGTTAATGGTCAAAGTTTGAAATAATTAGGTAAGTGTTTGGCCAAGTAATCCCTGTGAGCCAAAAGCTCAGGCTTCAGACTGCTGTGTCAGTGAGAGGGGATATCCCTAATATGGTCATTTTGGGCACACAGCTCTGGCTGCACCCACAGGAGCCCCACTGATCTGCTGTTCAACCAATCAGAAGAAAGTTCAGGAAGGGGGAAGGGAGCTAAAACAGTTTGTTTGAGACATGATCTGAGGGGCTACAGCAGAAGACAAATGAAGATTATCTGACTCTAATATAGTCCAAGAATAAAAATAATACCTTCAAATGAGCACAATTGGTCCCTTTTAAACAAATGGTTTCCATGCTCAAATATTTTACAAAGCCAGGATTTTTGCTGAATGGCCCAGTTTGGATGTTGGATGGTGGGGTTGTGTTGGGGAATCCCCAAAAACGTGTTTTACTTCTTTGGAAAAACTAATGAATGAAACTAGAGCTATAGAAACTTGTGGAATGCTGAGGACGTTTTGCTATTTAGATACAGTACAGCCAATACAGAATTTGCGGCTGATGTTTCTTTAACAAAATCAATGAAATGAGTTAGTGTTCCCATGTTATGTCTTTATTTTAAAAGCTTTTGTTGTAGCAGAATAATGCAGAGGCCTGATGACAGATGAAGATGACAGAGAAATAGCAATGTGAGCCAGCCAGTGCAGAGGTTTTCAGTATCCCAGGACCCTTCTTTACTGATGTTAATTACAGTAACGATCAGCAGGGAGACTGTGCCCACCCACTACAGATCCAGGCCGGGACCCAATATCACCTGAGGGGGAAGAAGGAAGGACAAAGAAACAAGGGCAAGGAAGAAAATGAGGCAATGAACAAGGAAGGAACAAGAGGGAGAAAATTAAGCAGTTAGGAAGGCGGGGAAGCAAGAGGGAGGTAAAAGAGTGAGAGGAGAGGAATGACAATTACTGATATGTGGACTATGGTGGAGAAACACTGCAAACATGAGCAAAGGACTGGAGAAGGAAAATAAGGAGGTAGTGCAGTTTGAAAAGATGAGGAATTAAAAGAACGGAAGGTAAAAGCATGAGGAGGAAGTGTGGCGTAAAAAAGACAGAAGATGGAGGGAAGATGAGGAGGGAAAAGTAACGAGAGAACAACAGAATTAGCAACAGAGAGTGGAACAACAAAGGGGGAAGAAAAGGACAGTGAAGAATGAGGAATCAGGGTAAAGAGGAAAGGAGAAAAGGAGGCAGAAGGATAGAGATAAACTATGTGAAAACATCTGCAGAGGGAGGCGATGAGAGCGAGCAAGCGAATCAGCAAGAGAAAAAGGAGCAGAGGGCCATCACAGAGGGAGAGAGCAGGGTGGGAGGCGAGCGGAGAGATCAATCACCAATGGCCCTGGTGTTGTAACACTGAAAAGAGTCAATGGCCAGGAACCAAACTTTCCACCCACACACTGACTCTTCATCACCAACATCTCTTTATTTCTTCTCTGGAAAACCCTCCCAATGTGTTTCTCTCCTCCTCAGTTTATTGCTTTCTTCCTCCTCACTCTCTTGAACAACAGCTTACATCTCTCAGCCTTTTAACACCATGCTATATTTCTGCTCTTCCTGGTAAGTGCTGACCTATACGGAGATAAATAGGAATATTCCCTTTAGACCCATTAGAGGCAAATTCAAGCCAATTTCCTGTCTATAGAAGCTCTCTGGATGACACTTAAAGCACATTATGTCATAACTCAGAGCGACGCGCAAGTGGAAGAAATAAATATCGCACATGAAAATGTGCAAGGAACACCCCTAAAGACACAAATTGGACAAATTTCGGGAGTTTATAACTCTAAGCAATAAAAGTGTAAAACTTTAGTCCTAAAACTGCCTGGAAAAGGATTGCTGTAATAACAGTGCATTTCTGCACTTTCCAAATGTTTCCTTGTATAAATCAGATTTGCAAGCAATTATTGTAAAAACTGTGAGAAAAAATCAGCATCATCTGTTCATGAGAATGAAAAATTAAGTTCCACATCACAGCAAAAGTTATCTTCACAGATCTACAAATTTGCACCCAATCTGAAATGGGCCTGCAGATATCAAACCCAAACCTGATGGGAATAATAAAACCACCGAAACATCTGAAACCCAAGAACAAGCCAAAGTGTCGGGTCATCCTCGACTAGAGTACAGCAAGTGATCCGGCATCTAATTTGATATGAATTTTGTGTCTATGACGTGTGTGTTTGTTTGCCTAAATCAATGGATCACAAACTTTTTTCTTCAGAAACAGAAAAAAAGTTCATGTCAAAACGCCCACAATTTTTAATCAGTCATCATCAATAAAAACGCATGTACGACACAATAGTATCAGGAAACTCCTGTTTGTTTACTTTCCCTACAAAAGTCATACTGATTTACATATCTTCACTCCATAGCGGTCTCCTACTTACTGAATGCAGTTTCCCTGTGACCCCAACCAACCAAAATCTTAGTTTTGTGCTCCATCCACTAAAACCACTGTTGGCACAAATGGAATGATGCTCACAAATAATTTCGGAGTTTGTAGTTGTAAATCATCCTTTGCAAGTCTAAAAAAAAAACGTGAACAAAAGTCTTTCTAGAAACAACTCGACCCACTCAGAGGTAACATCTCCAGGCACTTATTTGGGCAGTTATTTTGAAGCATTAGCTAAATTAACTTTAAAATCATATAGATTCGTATAGAATCATCAGTCAAATCTGATAGAAACTGCTTTAAAGGTTTGCTGACTTCATGCCAAAATAAGGTTTTAAGAAACTTCTTTTCACTCCTGGAAGTTCTAATAGCACAGTCCTTGTTGTTACAGAATTGTCCCATAGATTTCAACTGAGGGTTCTTCGAGTGCCGTGTCCCTCAGTTATAACGTCTTTGATTTGACTCTGGTTTGTGACTGGCTCTTTATCATCCAATCAGATTCAGTGTAAAGACACCGTCAGAATTTGTATTTGTAACTTTACCATCACACACACATTTTGGCTCACAAAAAACTTCTGTTTTCACAGTGTCTCCACTATGAGACCAAGTCAAGTAATAGAACCTGTAGAACTTTCATATCAAGTGTCAAGTACATAGCAGACCACGGAGCCGGTAGAGAGGGCAAATAAGGACACCTTAGTAGAAGGGCAAAGAACAGGTAAAGGATGAGTTCACTTAATATAAGAGCACCTTCAACTCTTGGGTTTAGACAGAGCAAGAGGGGATTCCTGTGTATTTGTTTCGTGCATTATTTCGCTATATGTCACCAACAAAATTCAGCTTAAAGCGGGAAAAAGTCGGTGGGAAAAATGTCTTGTGCTTTGAATGATTCTAATAAAGGAGTTGAATGAAATGTGCTTTGCAGTGTTTGTCATGCTCCACAGTAAGCACAGGCCTCAGTGCTGCTGAGAGCCAACCTAATATCTTCATCGTGTGTCATCAGTGTTCATCAAGTATCTTTGTGGTTATGAATGTGTGCAGCTGAAGATCCCGTTATTCTAAGAAATAAATAGAAACAGGTCATGACACTTGCTGCTGTCATTCTGTTTCCCAGTGGTTCCCCCTGAGAGTGCAAAGAAAATGCATATGGAAGTGATGCCAGGTGCTTTGCGGATGCTCCATCTGTTTGCGTGTGCTCAGCGTGGGTGGGTGCGAGACCACGGGCGATGCACGTTTGCGCGTGTAGGTTTGTGTGCACGTCTGACATGTGAGCCTGCATGTTTAGGTATGCACCCGAGGATAACCTACATACGTGTCTCCATGCACTGGTGCGTGTGTGTTTGCGTGTGTGTGTGTGTTCTTGGCTGAGGCTCTGACAGAGATGGATGAGGCAGAGTCGGCCCTGCGAGGGACTGGTGTGCTTTTGCGTCGGTGACCTCCGACATCAGCTAGGCCGGCAGCGGTCGACACCCTCTCCCACCGTGCATTAGTTAATGGCCAGTTCTTGCCTTCCCACGCACACGCACGAACACACAGGTGGGTTTTTCATCCTCAAGTAGCAGCAGTTGAGTGCGTAGGAGCAGATGGGTAATGGGCTGCGGGGAAGGGTGAATCGACAATGACTTGACGAATTTAAACAACCCAGAAGGACTCTTTGCTCAATCCTTCACTTGGATCTGATCCAGACTCGCTCAGAGAAAGAGGACAAATCAATTCGCTTTCCCATTGTTATGAGAAACTTGACGGCTCTGTGTGTGCTGGTTTTTGAAATCAGGATGTCAGTGAGAAATGAATTTCAGGATCTCAATGTAAGGATCAAATTCACACAATATTTCAGATAATCAGAAAACTATCACTAGAAAACAGCACAAAGAAAAAGGGATTGTGACAGAGGGAACAATAAGAGTCAAAAGACAGCAGTCATAGAAAAAAATGAACCTCAGCTTTCATAGTTGCATGGTGTTATTTTAAGGCTTAAAACCATTTCATAAAACAGCTGGGCTGTGTAGCATTATGCAGATATTAATCAAACAGGAGGACATATGGATTTGTTGGGGAATATTTTAGTAGCAGATTAACAATAAATCCACCGATGACAATGTCAGGCAGATGTGGGGATTGAGTCATTACCGTATTTGCTGTATGTTCACGGGAATTAGCTGAAATATCACCTGGTGTGCTGATGTGGCTCTCTGCAAGATCATTATTATTACAGTTAACTGAAACAAAACCAAATACTAAAACTACTGAATTGATTTAGCGAATGGAAAATATGAAAACATTTTAGATGAAATGAAAATAAAAATGTATAAAATTACAAAAAATATATAAAATACATGTATACATTAAATATTAAATACTTAATAATAGTGATAGTAATAGCAGTATCAATAATAGTATATAATATTTACTGAGACATGACCGAATCAGCTGCCTTGAAAAAGTGCTGTACATGTACCGCATTATCAATTTTTAGCTTCTTACATTTTTACCTAACAAATACTTTTCCACATTCAAATAATAATAACACTACAACTAATACAGTAGCTAATAAAAACTAAGCTTAAACTAATTAACTTTTAAATAATAAAAGCTAAGCTGAACTAATTGAACATAAACTGAATCAAAAAAAAAAAAAAAAAAAAAAAAAAAAAAAAAAAAAAAAAAAAAAAAACTAATAAAAAATGAAAAACTAGTCGAACTCAAGGCTCTCCAAAGTCTTTTGGACAACAATTGAACTGTGTAGCACAGGGTAAAATATAGCACATGAGCATTTTAGAGTAAGTACATCACTAAATCTTAAACATAATGAGTCACGCAACCGAAAAGAACGTGAAACACGTATGAATATGACATTTATTGTAAATGTAGTGATAAAGCAAAGTTGCAGAAAAAGAGAAAAGGTCTGTTACATACTGTATAGGTGACATAAAGCAAAAGGTGGACCACTGCTGTCATATAAAGAGAGGTGTAACATTAAAAGAAAATATGAGAAAGGAAACTCGATCTGACAAGTGCAAATGAAGTGAGAGAAACAGCATGACTGAGAGGACAGGGCGCTTCGGATTTTCTGTGTATCTGAGGTAAAAAGAGAGAAGAGGAGGACTGTGAGCCTACAGTAAGTCAGCGGTGTGTTACTCTGGCATGTGTGACACTGGCGCACATAAGATTTTACATTAACCACCCGTGGTACAGTATTCTATCTGTGAAAAACAAAAAGAATGAACCAGTATGCTAAAATATATAATTAAATTTGAATTTCTTCGCGGATTATTGGCCAACATCTGGAACACTATTTTAAGACAACTCACAACAAGAGAATGCAAAACGTCACGCCAACGGACTCACTTCTGCCATCAAACTGGCAATTTACATTAGACAACCTGAAACTTATTGGATATCAGTCTGATACGCTGCTTAACCATAATGCTGCTAAATGAGGTTCCAACTCAGAGGAGATGTTGTGTACGTCTGTGGGGATTCTGTTGTTGGTATGATCACTAATATGTGGTGTGTATGAGCATGTCTGGTAAAGGTGTTACATGTGCATTGTAGCTGCATCCCAAAGGCTGTAGCATGCAAATTAAAGTTTAGTGCGCTGCTTCTTATCGTAAAATCCTACAGACATGCCTCCAGCTCGCACAATACATCCGCACTGCTGTCGTGTCTGCAAAGTTAACCTTATTAAGAGACGGTGTGGTTCTGCTGCATTCTGATTGGCTTGTTTGTCGATGTTGATCATAGCAACATTCTCACTGCGGTAATCAAGTTGTGAATTAGACTGCCTGTGTTGTCTTTGTTCTCTTTCGGATCGAGTGATTTCACGGTGTCTGTCAGCCTCCATCTGGGACGGCCCAGAATCACAAAGTGCACAGAGACCTCCAGAGAATCAAAGACAGGGAACACCTTCTCTGAGTTAATTGCTTCTCTTTTTGCCCCACACTGTTTTCTCCTCTCAATCGTCTTTAAACATATGGAACAAACACCTCTCACCTCCTTTCTCCTCCTCCTCCTCCTCCTCCTCCTCCTCCTCTCGTCTTCTCCCACAGTGCTGAGCCAGCACTTCTCTCCCTCTCCTTCATTCTCCCTCATGCTCTCTCTCCCTCTCTCTCCAAGCCGCAGCAGTGGAACATGGGGCACAATGCTAATCAGCCTCTCATACACCTCCCTGTCTCTCTCGCTCACTCCTACACAGACAAGCTAGAAAACCCCGTTTAACGAGAGACTGGAGTCATGAAAGGGAAACAAACTTTGACTCATCCTGTAGCTGCTTCACTTTTCCTCCTCCTGTCTTGCTTATCCCTTTATCAGGTCCCAAATGAGGCGCTCAGCACTCATGTAACTATAATACCACTATAATACTTTTTTCCTCAGGTTATACCCGTATTCCTTCACAGCCATCTGTCATGCAGACTGTGACATTTCTAACTGCAAGCTGAACGACAGCGGCGATAAATCAGGCCGATCCTGGCCATCAGAATGGAAATAAAACCTTGTCCTTTGTGGAGACACTGTGGTCAAATTTAAAAATAATAAACATGTAACCAAATTTTGCTTAACACGTGATATACAAGCAGTTATCTATTTTGACATTTCGAGGACACAGGTATTACAGTCTAGCTGTCGACTAGACTGATGTAACCAGGCGTCATGATCCAAAATTACAGCACCTTCGATTAATACATAAATAGCACAGATTGGCAGTTTCATACATTATGATGTCAAGCAGCTCTTTTTGGGTGTGCTGTAGCCTGGCAATCCCATTCAACCGAGACTGTGAAGATACTATAGATCATACAGTATGTAAAGGATGCACGTAGCTGGTGTGACGTCACATGGCGAGTTCAACAAACACTCAGTGGGCCACTTGGCTTTTTCTGTCTTGCCACCTACTGGTACAGCTGACACTTGAGAGAGGGCAGAGGGGGAAGATGACAGGTAATTATTTAAAGCTTGCATAGGTTATTCTTTTTTACAAACAGCCAGTGGATGTGCATATGATGTGTTGCAGAAGTTATCTGGTTAATTCCCACATTAATGTGAAATATCCTCTACAATAAATGAAATTATAATAAGGTTTATATATTTTAGACGCTGTATGAGATTACTGGATTGTTTTGCCGTTCGAATTGACTAGTTGACAGTATTCGAAGTTTAAATTAAGGGACTAATTTGGCCTGGTGCAGGGCAGGCTGCAGTATGCATGGTAACTGTTAGGTTAGGTCACTCATCAGTTTAATTTTTCAAGCAAATGATGCTATTTTATTTCCAAACTTCAGTTTTACAGTATGGCTAGGGGCTGACCAGCAGCAGTAATAGTGTGATAGCACATGGGACCTGGAATCTGCTAATATACGGTACTGTGCAAAAGTTTTGAGCCTCCCCTCATTTCTCTATATTTTGGTTCCAAGGAGCCAGACTTTGTAATTGTAATTTTTAAAGTGGTCTTGAGCAATAGTTCTCCAGACTTTTTGAAGGTCTTTCAAAGTGTTTCTTTTAGGGGTGGGAATCTTGAGGCACCTCGAGATTCGATTCGAATCGATTGCGATTCAGAGGGCTTCGATTCGATGATAAAACGAATATTGATGCATCTTGATGCATCTTTCTTCCCCCCTGCTTGACTACTTGGTGCTTTTAAAGCAAACATGATGACACATTTATTTTCTAGTAAGGAAGTAACACTGACAGCTGCAGAGGTCGTGTCTGATGTATTGAACATGAAACAGGAGTTTTTTCAGCTAAAATCTGGTCAGAAGGAATCCAGGTGCAGGTGTGTCACAGGTTCATCTGGTTGGACTGTCACACGAGCGGACTAACATCCACTCCATATAAAGTGTATGCTGTATATGTAGGGCTGACTATCCTCAAATAGTGTCTGGGAAGAATAATAATGACGACAAGAACATTCACCGAACAGTTTAATGTTGGCGAAATTATAAACAGGCATTGACACCTGTATGGTTCTTTAGCGTTGTAGCGTGGGAATGTCGCCAGTTAAACTCGTATGCTCTTTTTTTTCTTTTTTTTTTTTTTTTTTTAATTCAGATTCATTCATGGATTTTTTTTTTGTGTTAACAAACCGGTTATAGGACAGCATT
>VVAS01050505.1:0-12323 GCA_015103295.1 Ptychochromis oligacanthus
CATGCCAAAGTATCCTTGGGCAAGATACTGAACCCCGAATTGCTCCCGATGCGTTCATCGGAGTGTGAATGTGTGTGAATGTTGGATAGAAGGCACTTACGTACAGAAAAAAGTGCCTGTAAGAATGTGTGTGACTGGGTGAATGAGGCTTGTGGTAGATCTAAAAGCGCTTTGAGGGCTCAAAACAGAGCTGAGAAAGCGCTATATAAGAACCAGTCCATTTACCATTTACCATATATGAGCTTATTAATCAAGAATAAACCTTGTATAGCTGTATTTATAGATTAAATACTAAAGGGGAGTAATTTTTTTATAACTGATGAATTAAGCATTTACTAATAACTTACTAATGCTTAATAGTGAGCAGTTATTATAAAATGTTACCAAAAAGTGTTTTTTCTGGGAGCCAGGATTATTGTTGTAACACTGAATTTCAGTTCATCCAACAGACAATTTTGATGACCACACACTGCCCAAATTAAACTTTGACCCTAACAATTGCTGCTACAAATATGTAAGCAATACAGTGAGCTAAACATTTGCGAATAGCATTCAAAAATGTTGTCTGAAACCCATCAGGTTACTTACATAGGCCTTTGTCTCACCAGAATCAAGCTCAATCAACATGCCTTCAGGGACTACTTACATACCCCTCACTCTGCCTCTCCACAGACCACAAAACAAACTGTTATTTAAAGCTTGCTCACAACATCAGTCAATTTCATAAGTTGTTTACTGCCAAGGTTTCACATTGACTTTTCATAAATTTGACTTAAAAAGGCCCAGATGCAAAGTGAAAGTGGTTTTTGCAGTGGAGAAACATCTCCCTAAGGCCACCATTTCCAATGTGGAATAAATTATGGATGGCTTTATTTAGGATTATGCTCCTGTGAAGGGAGGCAATCATAGAGACTCCAGCACTGATTTTGTTCTGAGAATGTTTGGAAATCCCGGTAAATGCTGCAAAATACTTTTCTATAAACTGACTGTAAATGCGCAAAATACATACATTTAAAGTCTTTGCTCGAGTTTAAACACAAACAGTAAACGGATGAGTTATTAGCCACTAAAAGCACTTTTCACTATGAGCCCCATGTATGTATACATTCATACAGCACTTTTACTTGTACACATTCAATACTAATACTAAAATATTCACGCAACAATGACAGATTGGGGCAGTTTTTTAGAGTATTTAGTAATTTGCCCAAAGACACTTTGACATGCAGACTAGAATCAAAATACCAGCCTTATGTGAATGACTTACTCTACCTCTTCAGCAAAACAAAATACTAAAAAGTGACAATTGTGAAAGCACCTCATTGAGTGCCTGATTAACTAATCACTGACTTGTAGCAGCAGTTTGTTGCATTATGTTTTTCCAAATGCTGATTAGCAAGTACAATATTCAGTCAGTTTTCCCTGTTTGTTTCGCCAGCTTGACAAATAATGCAGGTTGTAAGGTTCTAATGCACACCACTGTATGCTTTTGTAGTAAATATGGCAGAGAATTGACTAAAAAATCTTTAAAAAACATTTTATTTCTCTCTGCTACATTGGCTGTGATGTTTTACAGTGGTCACTGAGTGAAGGTCATACTTTATCCATCCTTTTATTTGCCAAGGCATCACTTGTTAAATTCCCCAGTCTTCCTGTTTCATGCCCTTCTATCTTGGCAGCTCAGGGCCTGGAAACTGCTGTTTTCTTTCTAAGTATACCAAGATAGAAACATTAATATTTCAGCCATAAAGAGAAAAATCACATTTGCTGGGCCATAAATGGACGGGGCTTGACGACAGTGTGTTTTATTCTGGTGCAGTCGGCCTTGCCCGCCCGGCTCTCTCTCATATTGATGCAGAGTAGAGGGAATGGCTCTCAGTGCCCCGCTTCAGAACTGAGCCTCTAGATCTTAACACCTCCCCCTGTTTGGGATTTAGCTTTAGGTCACATTTCTTTCATACTGTGCATGTATGTGTGAATGTGGCTCCGAAGGAGTCTCTGTGCGTACGTCTCCATCTACAGGACATGCATGAAACAACAACCTTCCAAAACAGCATCACTGAGGAAGCACTTTGCGATGGAGGTGTCAGGATGATTTTATCTATTTCCTTTTAAAACTCTGCCTCAATAATGACGGCAAAATTGAACCACAACCTCTGTGACACGGACTCAGTTCAGGTTAGTGTGGGTTTGTGCATGAAAGCATTTATGGACTTGTGTGCAATCTATGCAATCTAAAATCAATCTGTGCAGTTTCTCCATTGTTCTTCAAGGACAGAAGATCCATTGAGGAGACATAAAGGTTCCATTGAATGCCTTCTGCTCTGGAAGGACATCATTGATCTGATGCTAGTGTCTGGATAGCTGCTTGCCCACAGCCCTGAGATTTACTCTTATATTCCAATAGGTTTAAAACATATTTTAGTATTTAGCTAGTGGATGTTTCAGATATTTAAATTATACTTATATGGTAAAATATGCAAAAGGTAAAACAAATACTTATCTTAGCAACAGCCAATAAAATCCAGTAAATAAGTGATAAATCTGTGAAATAAATAGCTATCACTACTGTGAATTGTACTCCTGTTTTTTTTTTTTTTTAAATACATTTTACATGGATTCTAAATAGCAACTTGCATGCAGATTTGTTCATTTCTTTCACTATTTTTTCCTTTCTCATTTTTTTTGACATGGCATATTTAAATTAGTATGACTGAGCATTTCACTCATCCTCAGGGGTTCACACCCTCTGAGATTAATTCAGAGAGAAATAAAGATAAATAAAGAAAGCCAGAAGTAAACAACCAAATAGCTGAGAGTGTGAGTTTGAACTCACAAACCTTTTGTTTGTGAAAGAGCTGTTCAAACCACAGCATCAAGCTTGGAAACTGAAAAAACCAACAAATCCCCATGGAGAAGAATTTCATTTGCAAAATACTACCAAAGCCTAATAGATGACTTTTTAAATGAGGACTTGAAGGAACAATGTCACTTTTTGTTTAGTATGATATACAGTATGTCTCTTCATCAGTGAGGGCAGGCAAAAATAAAGTTAACTTGAGTAGTGTGGCACCACTCTACAACCTGAAATTCTCAGAACAAACTGACCAGGCACAGACAAAATACTACTGATGTTTTTCATTGTTAACGCTGCACTGTACAGCAAAGTGGCATCTTAAAAGGGCTTGGTTTAGAAAACTGTAATGAATAACCAATGCTATCTCATTGTGACAGCTTCCTATTGTTTAAAACAACTTTCTGACATATCTAAAGATGTGTAATAGTCTGATATGAGCAATTATCTGTGTCTGATAAGATTTTTCCATTAAAGAAGTTGAACTCTGCAGACAGAAATTCAAAATCTGTGAATATCCCTGCATTTTCCATTTAAAAGTTTAAAGAGGGCAAGTTCTTTTAGCAAATGTGCATCAGTCCTTGTCGAATAGTTGCCAATTCAACAAGGACAAGCTTCAAAGCTAGTCAAGATGTCTCAGATTCATCTAGTGTCAAACTCTTGACATGCATAATTCTCCACAGAGATGGTCAGACATGGTCAGGAATACAGGTTCAACACATTTTTGAGGTCAACATTATTTGGGGCTTTTTTATGTGGTGACCTGTAACTTTTCTCCCAAAAGACCATGAGCTGCTGCACAACAAAGCCCACACCTCACTCTCTTGCTGCCAGCAGGATAAGACTGAATAACACTGGCATCGATCTCCGCTGTTACTAATCCCCGCAGCATTAGCTCATCTGCCAATATGTCAATAATTAAGCGGAACTAATGTGGAATATAAACTGCAGATAAACATATTTAGAGGGCATACAAAAAAGTTACATTTCTGTCCTTGGGTAGAATTAATATCATAAAAAATATCTTCAAAAACAATAGTGTAGAGAAGTGAAGCCTTTAGGAGGACAGTGAGAAGCTGTGGAAGTATTTCTTTCAGAGATATTTCTTTTGCCAATAACAAAGGGATTTTTAAGAAGATGGGGAGAGTTGAATTAGAAATGGTAGAGAGTTGTCACATTTAGGACACATTTAATATTTCCTATCACTGATTGGCTGCAATTTTGAAAAATCTGCATCTATTTGATTTTAAAGAAGCACTGGGGATTTCCTGTGCCACACTAGGAATGAGCTGAAGTAAAAGGCACATTAAATACAGATTTTCATGTATTAACTGACATGGATATCCCTGAAATTGTTTTAAATGCAAATTTTCTAACATAATTGTTTGCATTGCATAATCATAGGCAGTGTTATGCTGGTCTTAAACATAGGCTCCAACTACATGGACATTCAGAGATTTGGTTACCCACAGAGAATTGTCACCCACCACTGAAATTATACTGTTAGAGCCTGTGACTATATTGGAAGAACTATATATTCTCCAATAATATAAAAGCTAAAAATATGAATAATATGTTTCTTAATAAAGTCCTGTCTGGATACTCAGGTTCTTTATATAAGTTAGGGAAAAGAAAACCCAGTTTTAAAAAGTGACTTAAGACAGATACCCATTTCAGTAATGTATTTTACTTTCTGTGATTGCTCGGAGATTTCATATTTCAGAAGTTCACAAAGCATGTCACTCTTACATTCAAGACCTGACTGACTAAATGGAAAAGGTTTTAAACAAAAACACCAGTAATGTATCCTGTTTATTAGTAACCATGACTTTCACTAGATAAGTAAACTCTATAAACAGGTACTGGAAGCTTTTTGGTTTGTACAGTAGTACGCTTATAGATCCGGTTTTTACTGAGCAGTTACATTTTAAAAGGCTCTGGTTGAATGTAGGTAAATAGTCAATGTTAAGACCTAAAGAGGGACTGCATTTACTTTTATTTTTTAAGCTTTTCAACTCAGAATGTAACACACAGTTGTGAACTGGATTTCAGTTATCCGCTATCTAGATATCGTGACTAATCAGCAGACTAGCTGATGGGTTCAGATACTGCTAGTTAAGTCACACTAGCAACAACTAAAACTGTGCTGGGGTATTGTTTAAATCTACTTGGAATGTATGAGTTTATTGCTTGCTTGAATAGCTTCAAATGTATTGATACAATCATGTCTGTATGTAATGAGCACATAACTGAGACCTGTGAATGTATAGCATTAATGTGCAAGGCCTTTCTGTTTAGTCAAAACTAGTCATTCCTGACTTTTAGCACTGATTATTTCCTTACTGAATGATTTGGTAGGTGTCAGTTTGATTATCTCTCAGTTCTAATCTTACATGGTTTCTTGTTGTGTCATTCAATTAGAAAGTACTACTTCTGCTTTCAAAATGCGCCCAAAAAGTTCATTCTCTCCAAATTTATTTTATAATAAATATATACTCTAGGTAGAATAACTTTTTGATCACTGTTATTTCTTCTCTCCCTTGGCTGAATCTCAAATGTGACTCCAAAGTGAGAGATGGCAGTCATAATCCGCTTTATAACTGTCTTAATTTACATATAAAATTAACTTCTTAGTATTATATTAATGTAGACTTTAATTTATCATTTCAAAGTAACATTATGTCAGTTGTGTCATAAAGAGGATGCCAATAAAAGGGTTGGTCAACATCTAACATGATGTCTATATTTCCCAGCAGCAGATGTAGCAGCCAGCAGTACAATTCACTGAGGCAGTGTAATCTTGTGGGATGTGGTGGCGGTGTTAAATGGACTCTGGGCCAAGCCTAAAAACTTCTTAAAGAGCACCTACTGAGATGCTGACATGCCAAGATGTTGGCAAGAACTGACCTGGAAACGCCCAAAACTACCACATACACACTGGGAGCTCCTTAAGTACAAAACTTCTGCATGGAGTGACAAGTGTAGAGTGCCACTTCCATCAATTTTGCCAGCATGACCTTTCATATGCTGCAAAAGCCAGTATTCATGGTGACATTGCAATCAAAAACATATCCAAAGCATATGCACTTTTAGGGAGTGAATAAAGACAAAGTTGAAAAGTATGTCGAGTGAAGGTGACAGAAGACTTCTGAAACTTTGTTTAATATGATGTATCTATAATGTTATGTTTACACTTTATTTCCACTCCCAGTTGATACTGAATGTAGTGTAATGGTTCCCCTTAAAATCCTTTACAGGAAAGAAAATTAGAACAAAGGTGGATTTGGGATGCAAAAATATCAAATTTCACATTTAGTTTTTATTTTATTATTCTCCACACTGAATTTGATTATGATTTGATGTCTAGCATGAATTTACAACTCTAAAAGGAATCATGTGTGCTAAACAGTACTTTCATTAGGCTGTATGCTTTTGAGAAATATCCAAGTATAACTTTAAGAAAAAGAAATCAGTCACCATACAGGTGAAGAATCATTAAATGTTGTGCCATAAAAATGGCAGTGAAGAAAGTATAATTTTCTAAACTGCTCACTTTTGCACCAGGAAATATTTTGTTGTGAGTGCCAGAAAGTTGATTCTGTTCATCTGCAGCGTTTTCAGTGGGAGAAATCTTTCACTCATCCAAGTGACTTTTTCAGTCTCAGCTGACTGGCGGTTTCCCCAACCTTATAAACAGTATGGTTGCACAACAACCGAAACCAGCATCATTGCCTAACAGTGAGACACGAGCTCAGTTTCATGATTGTTAACATGCAAACTGTCATGACAATTGGATCAACGGGCATGAGTACTATTCACAGAGAGATGGGGAATTGGTGCAATCACAGCATTGTAAGATGGTCAAAGATGTACTCTAAGGCCACCTCCTCAGTTCAGAGATGGTCACTCCCTCTTCACATAAATAGCCTCCTTGACTCCCCACTCAAACCAGCTTTCTTCCCTGTCCAGGATGTGCACATCCTCATCACTGAATGAGTGGCCACTGGCCTATAGGTGTAAACAGACTAAGGAGTCCTGGCTTGTCGAGGTAGCTCTTCTATGCTGTGCCATCCGCTTAGCCAGTGGTTGTTTATACATTCCCCAGTTAAACACTGGCAAATGTATAAAGTGCCAGTGTATAATTGGCACTTTATTGGATACACTATATTACTCCATTTGTGCCAGAGGACCCGATCCTTGGGGTGGACCAATTTTTGGCCTAGCATGTTTTGAGGTTTGAAAGCCACAGAGACGCGGTGTTTTGAAAAAAAAAGAAGCGTCTTAGCTGTTCCGATACTCCTGACACCTAAGGGATCCCTAAAGGTTTCGCTTAGGCAGCGGTTGTCCTCTCCTGGATCGTCTGGAGCATTCTTTAGGCGTCTTCCCAGCTTTAACAAATGTCCATCTGGGATAACCACATTTACTCAGGGCCTCTTTGATATGATGTTCTTCAGTTTCCATGGCTACTGTGTTTTTGGGGATGGCGTTCACTCTGTGTTGTGGTGTCCTGATGACACCCAATTTGTGCTCCAGTGGATGATTAGAGTCAAACCTTAAATACTGATCCGTATATGTTGGTTTACGATACACATTGACTTTCAAATGTCCCCGATTACTGATGGTGATTTCACAGTCTAAGAACACTAGCCTGTCCTTTTTCATATCCTCCCTGGTGAACCTGATGTGTTTGTCCACCGAGTTAATATGATCAGTGAATTGTGGTATGTCCTGAGATTTGATTTTCACTCAGGTGTCATTCCACATACTTGAACCAATGGCTCGGTCGTGTTCGAGGACAGGATATCATAGCCCTCTTTTCCACTTCCTCCATATACAAGTTAGCCACAATAGGTGAAACTGGGGAACACATGGGAAACAAATAGGAGAACACATGGGAAACATGAGCACACTCATGTTTCTTCCTGTAATACTAGCCCTTGTATATGAAATTTGTGGATTAAAGACACAGTTCCAAGAGCAGACACACTTGGTTGGTGTTAAGGGTGGTCCTGCTGCTAAGGATGGTGTCATGTAATTTCTTACAAACTACCTCAGCTGCTTCCTCCACAGGTACAAACTACCTCAACAATGAGCCACTGCTCGTGGCTCATTGTAAGGCACTGGTGTTAGTTTTGGTTGTTATGCAACTGTACTGTTTCATAAGTCAGCTGCAGTCAGCTGAGACTGAAGAAGTTACTTGGATGAGTGATGAAACATTTCTCCCACTGAAAATGCTACGTCCAGATGAACAAAATAAATTTTCTGTGATTTCCTTACCTGGACTATTGAGCATGCATCAAGACATCTGGTTAAAATAATTGAACTCAGGGGTTTTGTTAATACCAAAGACCTCATAGAGGGCTGTGACTCAAAATATGGGTACCACTATGTAATCCCTTGCTTTCATTGGACCATCTATTCAGAGCACTCTGTGCTTTGCTAGGATAGGTCCAGATTTGTTCATATGCATAAAATGGACTCTTAAAGAGTCTGGTTTTGTAAGTTAGAACATCTTAATTACATTACTGAATTTTTTCTATGAGGAACCTGCTTGGGTCCTGGTATCAAGGCCAGCAGAAACAGGCTTTGCCAACACTGACCTTATAGAAATGTAACATGATTCCTTCAGTGCACCCAGGTTGAAAATAAAGATCAAGGATGATTTATAAGAAGAATTCAACGTGGAATCCTTCACATCCCAGTATCTCATTATGTAGGGGAAGAAAATATTAAATAAGTAAGTGCAATATTTGATACATAATAGACTGGCTGTTTTTGTGTACAGTCAGCTACTGCTTCTGATGTATCCTCATTCTTTTATTACTAGCTAACCTTAGCTTGATAAGATGAACTTGACAAGTCAACAATCTTTTGTGCACAGACTCTATGGTAGCCTTTCTACCATGGCCACTACAGTATTTGATTTACATTACTCACATTTGAAATGGATGATTTATTACAGCAGCAGAAAACAGAGTTTTGTATCTCTGAGCCCTGCAGATATAATACATATAAAACTAGGTGAGCAATGAGTAAACATCTTATCGGAGCCTATAAGTGGATGCTGGGGTGTTGAAGGGGTTGAAACAACAGGCAGAGTAACACGGCTGCAGCAGAACTGACGTATCAAAAAAGACAGGAAATTTGCAGCTTAACTAGATCACCAAAATTGGAGGGTGTGTTTCGTATATGATGTGAGGAGAGTTTGGCATGTTAGCGTGTATTGCGGCTTGATTTGCGTGCCTGAATTAGCTTAGTGAACTGATTTGCTTTGCCCCTTAAAAGTACATCATTTTACAGCTTTTATGAAAAGTGTGCAAGAAAGCGATATTAGCATTCTGGATAGGGCGACATCATTACTTATCCAGAGTGCACAATACACTAAAAGCATTAATCCAGCATGATTTATTTCAGTCTCAATTTTCAGTTTTTTGAAAATGACACAATGAGAAAAATCTGCCCATAAAAATGAATACATGACAGCAAAGAATTGAGATAAGTAGAAGACCACAAATTGCTAACTGAAAAGGTGTAGGCTGAAGGCTTGACCTTATTAGTCCTTTCTTACAAATTCCAAATGGTGACACTGTCACAGCTAAATTTCACAAAAAAAACAAAGACCAAAGACTGATGATGGATCCAAGCGTAACCATTATCAGGTTACTCTTGGATCCATTGAAAATAATAATAATAAAAACAGTTTTTAATGCTATTATTGGTCTTATTTAAATAAGTAAAGGAATATGTTTTTGTAAAAACAGAACTATTGACAAAGGTTATCAATGAGTTGCCTTTAGAGCTATATACTGCCTCCTCCATTTCCCCACACTATACCATCACCTTATCATCGTAGCAGTTTATGTACTTTCTCTTTAGTCCTCAGCAGAACTAAAACCTGAGAATTATTTGCAGCTCTGTCATTATAGTGTCATTTTTCAATGGCATGTTTCATAAATCTCTCCAGCAACTTCCACGATGAGCAGTTTCGCTGGCAGCCTCCCATCTGTGTCTTCTTGGCTTATGGTTCCAGGGCATAACCTCCACTGCTATCAATAATCTTACAGTTATTTGATTAATTTCTTTTTGGATGACTTTTTGAAATACTTAAATGTCCTAGGTCTGGCTCCTTATCCATCTCTCTAAAGTGTTGTGTCGCTTGCAGTTGTGCATTATATTCTCAACTGTTGAATTTTGAGTAATCCAACATTTATTTTTCCATTATCAGGTTACCCTTGGATCTGGTGCCTATTTGTGGCTAGTGTGCTCATCCCTCTTATCTTATATGCTCCCTCATGAGGTTTGTTTGTTGTGTGTACTTGACCCAGAATGGCATTCCTTTTCTGGGGACCAAAACCAGCTGGCCTGGTGGGCTCTTTCTGTAGGCAGTTTGCTGTACCTGTGTTACTATTACTCTCTAATTTAAAAGACCAATTGCATTTTCATAAATTTCTTTGGCCTGCACTCATCTGTGTCAGATCTGTGGACATATATCTGAAAGCAAGAACTATTCTACTAAAACTGTTGATCTGGTGCAATGACATTCAGAGCTTAAAATCTCTACACTAATAGAAAACAGTGTGTTGCTTATCTTGAGGAACACTGTTTTTTCTCCCCATTTCTGTTTTTGCCTTCTTTCTTTCTCTTCTTAGACATAAATATTCTTCATCTTCAGTTTTGGGTTTATGGCAAAATATGCCCAAATTCTGCTATAAATAAGCCACTATAAATAATGAGCTTCTGCTGATTTTTAAGAGTTAATTAATTTCCTGTGAGCATAGCTGTGTCTTGGCTGATTAATGATGGTATGCCACTGGGTACTCGGTCACCGGAGATAAATCAGTGGTGCACTGAGAAGTGTCATACCCCAGCTGTGTCCAACATGTCCACTTTAGCTGGCTTCCTGACCAATGACACATTTATGGGGTGACTGTGGATGTACATGATCATAAGTCAAGTTATTCGCTACTCTGGGACAAATGGGGAATGATGGAAAGCTTGAATAGTGTATCCCTACATCTTTGGATCGTCTTCTTCATCTTCTTCTTCTTGCTGGTCCCTTTAGAGGTTGCCACAGTGGAAGTCTCACCCTATCCCTACCATCTCTGTGGTCTTCCTCTTTTCCTGCTGCTTGGCAGCTCAATCTTCAACATCATTTGCCCAATATATCTACTCCTCTGCATATGTCCAAACCATCCCTATATCTTTAGATGCTTTCCTTTTTTGGTTAACATGTATTCCACTGTGGTGGTCTTAAAGTGCAATTCAGTGCACTGGTATTCAAAAACTGAGGATCTTATTTTCAGCCTTTCAATGCTGAGGATTATTTTCACCAAGCTGAGCTTAGCTGGGGTCAACTAGCAGGAAAAGGAAAGGAGCAAGAATAATGGTGTCTGAATGTGAGCCATATTACATCCTTGTAAATTAGTAATGCCTGTATTTAACACTTTGAGACCTATAACCACCAAGTAGAGATCTTTTTACAAAGACACACAAAAAAAAAGTATGGCCAGTGATGATATCAATTTTCAGTGACACTGTAATGCATAACTTTTGCCAAAGGCTAATATTTAGGACCAGTGCAGGAAGTAGCACCATTATGTTTTGAAGAAAACAGAAAGGATGTGGAGATCTAGCTGACGTTTTTCCTTGTTATCTGAAATCATGCTCTATCTTAGACTACCATTAATGCTGCCTTTTTTTCCCCTCAATATTCTATTGTTGTGCAAAAAGTGCTCCGTAATGTAGCGAGGTTATGTCCTCAACTGCATGATATCCTGGTGACTCACCATGCAGAATAGGAAGAGAGGCAGTATTGAGGGTGTGGCAATGTCATTCCAGCAGTGCACTGCGATCTCGGTGCCCAGAATGAGTGTGTTTTGTGCTTTGTTTCCAACGTATTCCTTTATTATGTGAAGAGACAACAGTATTTAAAATAATGGTGAAATCACACAACCTCATTTATTCATGTTTTTTGCCAAAATGTACAAAAATATAATTTTTTAGCACCAATACTAATCCTATTATTATTATATTATTTATACAATTTATATTGACAGCTTAAAGGTGTACTGACACAGACAGTTCACACAGCCCCAGATTTTGATACATCTTGACAAATAACTCCTCCTGGGCCACTCCTGGTGTCCCCTTTCAATACACTGAGTAATACGGGACAATGGCCATGCACTGCATCTTCTTTTATAGGAAGTGTATCTAGGATAACACTGAACTATCATTTGGGTTAGAATTTATAAAGGTGCTCCCAGAAAACAAACAAACAAACAAACAAACAAACAAACTGGGCCTGGGTCAGCCACTTTTTTTAACAAAAGAATTAAACTTTAAATAATTAAAATAATTTCAGAAAAACAAAAAAACAACAACAACAACAACAACAAAAAACAACATACCTATAAAGTAATAAATTAAAAATGACCAAACCAAGTCTAATAGTATAAAAAATGATAGT
>VVAS01050553.1:7163-18033 GCA_015103295.1 Ptychochromis oligacanthus
CACCTCTTTCTCCTGCACACACACACACACACACACACACACACACACACACACACACACACACACACACACACACACACACACACACACACACACACACCCACATACCCTAGGACACAAGCCAGAGTGCAAACTCCTTGCCTGTGTTCTCAAAATGGTGTTTATGTGTGGTCCAGGCCTGTACTTGGGCTGTTTATATCCATGTAGAAAGCCATTTGGGTGGTAGCCAGACAGTCTGCCTCTGGCCTTGTCTGACTGTTGTAACCTAGAGTATAGTACTGCTGGCTGCAGGGTGGGGGCAGCACTGAGGAGAGCAGTGTGAAGCTGTATATTACAAGGTGTTCATTTTAAATGGAGATGCTCACTCTTTAAGTAACCAGCACAGTCCAAGTCACAATGATTTTTTGAGATGGTTTTAAATGGTATTGTTTGCTTTCTGATCTTATAATTATTCATATTTAAAAATTCAAAAACTTATTATTTATTTAATGTTTATTTAATATTTGATTAGGGACAAGTATCCAGCATAACTGATGGCACACAGCACAGCATCCATAACCCGAGCTAACTTGCATTGCCCATTCTTTATAATGCATAAAACACACAAACGCTGAATACACCAGAGACTGTAAAACACAAAATCAACAATAATTGCCTACACTGAAAACACAAAAGATGGAATTTAACAAGAGCAAACACACAGGATAATACTAGTCAACTAAAGCACCACAAAGAGTCTAGAATGAACCCAGTTTGAGTTCTGCAGGTGCAGAGTTCCACATGTTTGACCAAATGGATGCACCGCATGTTGGCACAAAACTCTTTTGGCCCTAACATGTTGGCCTGATTACATGTGTGTTTATAGGTTAGTTTAGTATTAGTAAATTGAATTAAATGATCAATACCTAGAATTTATTTTTGAAAAGGTGGCAATGATTTGATGTTATCAGCTTGATTTTCATGCATGATTTTGGGCTGTACAAGTAATCAAATTTTAATATCGATCATGATTTTGGCTTTGCACAGTTAAATGAACACCATCAAACGATAATGGAAACCAAAAGCAAATCAGGTGCTTCCTACATCACTGCCTGATGATGTGCCTGCATGAGCCAATCACAGCTGTTCCCTGCACCATGCAGCGTGAAGTATATCTCCCGTATATCTGTTAAAAGACAGGTATGCGGCAAAAATCAAATGTCTGGCATAGCAGAAGGTGAATGGCTTGTCCCTAATAGTGGACCATCATCCATTGTTTGGAAATACTTCTGATTTAGGGAAAGCGATGTTAACCAAGAACAGATCATGTGCAAAGAGTTGCTGAGTTGTGTCTGCACCGCAAAGCAACACAACTGACTTATTCAGCCACCTGAAAACACACCACAAACTGCAGTGTAATTAATGCATGAAGGCAAAGAAAAGCAATGCAATGGTTGCTAACGTGGGTCTTCCATCAACTCAGACGTCTATAAAAGTGAGTCTGTAGAGCTCGTTAGCATATCCATCCAGCTCACAAAGACACAATGAAATCATCAACGCATTTGGCCAAAAATAAGTGTCCAGTAAACACAGTGAGTACCAGACTTTGAAGAAATGGTCAACACACTGGACAAAAGATACGTTATCTCCTTGCACAATTATTTTTCCAAAGTGGCAAAACCTGCGCTGTATGCAAAACATCACAGGGAAAATGGAGAAGGATCTCATTGCTGTCAAGTACTTGGCTACAAGTTTTAGTTACATCCTTCATGCAGGTACAGTGAATGGAGTGAAAGACATTATATTTTGCTTCTAAGGGATGCACTTAGGTCAGGTGAATAACCACCTTATTTGTTTGCAAAGATGTTTTAATTAACAGGAATGTAGCACAGTATAAAAATTAAACCAGTGTCATGTTGATTTAATTTTGTTTTAAGCTTTGGTACCTTGGGTATCTTTCTTGTAATAGATGCACTGAATTTAGGTGAAGAAGGAGGACCATTTTCATTTTGCTGCAAAGCTATGTACATTAGTGGGAATGTTGCACAGCTTGGATGTGAAGCAGTGATATGTTTACGTGACAGTGCAATAAAGATTGTTGCCACTAAAATCAATGAATAATTGTGATCTCAGTATTGATAAAAACAACCATGATAATCATTTTGGCCATAATCCTGTAGCCCTACTTGATTGTATTTAATCATAAGAGGTTTGGTAGTTGTAGATACTGCTTTTGCAGCCTTGTTCACCATTTTAATGTGCTCTCACGGATTTCTGGTGAGGATCTAGTATAGGGGCCATGATATCTTGCTTGTGCAACCTGTTTCATATGTAGCCCTGTAATCTTCAGATTTGACCTGTTAGCTTCTGCTGAAGACCGAGCCTTAGAAGAAATAGTTTTCTAAATGTTGAGTGTAAGACATGCATTTTCAGACCATGCTGATGGACTGTAAATGACATGGCAGCTGTTTGAGTAGTTTCACCTTTATATGATACATTTGGAGAAGATGTCATTTACTTTATTTGCTTCAGTGAGGAACAAACACAGACACACAGTGTACACGGTGCCAAAGATGAGGTAAACGATTAGAGAGTAAATTAATAACCGTCTGAACACACACTATTGCAAATGAGTCTCTTACATAAGACTCCTGTTTTTTTATAATTTCCTATGCATGTGTGCGTGGTGCCAGTGTGTTTGTGCACTTTTGCAATGTTTAGCTCCTCACCCTCTGGGCTTTCTCCTCTGCCTGCCAGCCCCAGTGCGGTGCCTCTCCTCAGGTTCAATGAGGCCAATCCCTCTGCTCTGCTTACATAACCTCCCGGCTCTGACCTAGTGAACCAAAGACCTCAGAATCCTTATATGTGATTACAGATGTGAATCAACCATGGAGTGTTCACATCTGTTTTTTCAAAAATAGACAGCTAGTTCTAATAAAGATGCTAAGAATCTTGGTATCTTTGTGGCTAGATTGTTAGATTTAATAATGTTTGTACGTGTTTTTTATTGCCAGAAAATGTTTGCCAAACTAGAAGCACATTTTCACTCTTGGGAAAAAGATTTCAAGTCTGACAGCTACTCATGTGTTTCTTAAGTGCATTGTTGCTGTGACAACTGTATTTCCTTCAGGGATAAGGCACTTTTCTCTCCTCCAAATGTATGATTGCTATTTGAGTTAAGAGTGGAAACGGCATATTTGTATATATTTGTGACTTTCTTTTCACTAATGACTCTGTGGAGGAGTTCCTCATGCCGCACTCACGGATTCTGCTTTTTCCTCTAAAAGCAGAATCAGTGAGTTCTGCTGTTTTTGGAGTTAATGGTTTAGCTGACATAAAGGAATGTCAATTGGAGATGTAATCCCTAATCCTTTTTCCTCTAAGAAACGATGAAGAGTTTTGGCAGAGCTCAGCTGTTGTAACTTCTCCTCACCAGAGAACCTGCATTTGTCTCCCTTTCCTGCCTCCTCTTAAAAACAGTGTTCATACTTACTGAACACATATTCAGCACTTACAACTAAGTCAGCACAACCACATGTCCCCATGGCAGCTAAACCCTCCTGATTGACTATTTAAATTGTCCTCATTGTTTCAATTCCAGTTAAGGGGACAAAAGAAGGGTAGCCAGAGAATGGAGGGTTTATAATTATGCCCCCCACCCAAGAGCCCGGTTAAAAATGACAATCCTAATAGACTCTTTCAGGCCTAATTATGATTTGTCTGCGGTCGGAATGAGGTGGATAAAAAGCTGGTGTAATTGGGGGATTGGGCTCATGCCCTGTTGGAGATCTTGGGGAAGGAATGAGCGATGTTTTTTTGTTTTGTTTTGGGATTTTTTGTTTTTTTCACCTTGTGTGCATGTCTGAGTGTGTGCATAACTGTGTCTGTGCAATTTTTAGGCATTGATGGATGAGGGCTGTATATTTCTGGCATCAGCTCCAGAAGTACTGTTGCCACTCCTGTAGTCAGGATGCCAGTGGCCAGTATTGGACCGCTAGATATATTTGGCAGGCTCAGTCTGTGTAATTGTCTCTCTTTGCCCCTTCTGCCACTCTTCAAAATCCTGGACAGGTCTTATTTTGGGAATCTTGAATATATCAGGCTCCAGTCACACAGGCCTAGAGACCTGTCAGCGACCATCTGGCAACCACCAGTCACTTGAGAAAATGTGTATTCCCCGACTAGTTGTGAGTGGTTACTGGAGGTTGTCGGCACTCACTGTGAAATCGATTGCTAAAGCCCCATTGACACAGGCCAAGAGACCGTTCAGTGACACCTCTCAGCCTCCACCTCTCAGCCTCCACCTCTGCAACCACTGGTTGCTAGGGAAAATTGTATATTTTGTGAGTGAGTGGTTGTTGGAGGTTGCTGCCTTGTGATTGCTTTGGTCACTAGAAGGCTGCTGCAGTCACCAGTACTTTGCATGGAAGACACCAACTTGTCTGCAAATACTTGCAAACGACTCACCAAGCAGTAGTGAAACTGTGAAAAGTGCAATGTTTTACTTTGAAGGCAAACATTTTCTTTTTCCAGTTTGTGTTGCACTTTTTCAAGTTTCAATACAGTTGTAGAGAGTAAATGGCAAGTGTTTGCTGTTTGCAGACAAGTTGGCATTTTCCATGCAAACTATGGGCGACCAAAGCGATCACAAGGAGGTTTTTGGTGTAGCACTCTCTGTGCAACCAATTTCACCTGGCAACAGCAGGCAGCCTCCAGCAACCACTTGCCAACCGGTGGGGAGTGGACATTTTTCCCTAGCAACCAGAGGTTGCCAGGGGGTTACTGACCAGTCTCTAGGCCTGACTGAGGCCTTAGAGGAGTCACTTGCACTGTCGTTACATCTGTTTCTGTTTGTTGTCTGAACCTTGCCTTCTGCCACTCTTTCATAGTTTGTGCCATCTCTCTTCCTCTTTCCCAGCACATCATCACAGCAAAATGTGTGTGAAGCATCTTAGTTTCAAAATAAATGCTTATAAATTTTCTTTTTCTATATCAGCGTAAAGTTTTTCTTATTTGCAAATTGAAAAACCAAAAATGCTTGCATTAAATCGCTTGTGGGCTGGTGGTGGACTATATCGGAGAACTTTCCCCTGTAAGACTGAGAATTGAGTTTTGCTTGGCAACCTGAATTTTTTCATTTTATTTTTAGACTTAGTTTTGTTTACAGGCATTTCCTGTTGGTTTTCTGTTGTTTTTTGGCTCAAGATTTGGATTAAACTCTTTCACCATTAAGTGCACACAGAAGAACACAAGCAGCTCGTAGCTGTTCAGCCTCTCTTATAAATATCTGACAGTTTGTGATGTGGACCAGCATAGCTACTCCATATGAACAACTATCTTACGATAAACCCATTAAACTGGTTCACATAAGGATAGAAGTGTTTGTACACAGTCTTTGTGTTTGTGCATTTTCACTGGTTCACCTCCACTCCCCTCCAACCCAAAAAACAAGCGCCCACCCCCATCTTTGCCCTCAGGTGCCCCTGTGGTCTGTTGCTGTTGGCCTGCTGACCCCTGCTTAGGGCAGTAAATTACAACCATTTAGCTAATGAAGCAAGTCATTAGAAGCTGATTGGGCCGGTGTGCGTGCCGCCTCGGAGTGTTTGTTTGGTCTATGAGAGGAGCGTTTGCTCTGTCGCCAAGATAAACGAGGTGTGTATGCTGCACATTTGTTCGTGTGTGTGGCATTAGGGATGTATGCGTGTGGCTTTTTGGATCTGCTGATTTGTGCGTGTGCTGCGGTCAGCCAACACTGGAGGCCGGATCCCCGGGTTACAAGTCAGAAAACATGTAGGAGAAAGAGTGCCACTGCTATTTACTCATTATTGTCTGCATCCTACTTCATATGCTCAAAAAAAAAAACACAACATAAGCACAACATTTTAAAATGCAGCCTTACTGTATGGATTAACCATACTTAGCCATGCAGAACAGATACTCCATGCCTGTCAGACCTCTTTATGAAGTTAAAGAGAGCAGATAAAACAAAAGTTTTCAGGGAATCTGCTGCCACTACAGACTCATTTCTCTGTCTAGCTCTCTAAGGGGATAATTAGAAACTGGCAGAGATGCTGTGTAAAAAGTATGATCCAAAGCACAACAAGATTTATTATTACCAGGTTTTATTTTGTGTTTGGTAAGCTTTGATATGTGTGTGCTATTTAAACCGAGTTTTCAAAATAAATGTAACATGACATGTGCTAACCACATGTCCTCTCGCTGGCCAATAATAGTCACTGCACTTTAAAACGAAAATTAATCTGTGTTCAGAGATGTAATATGTGCCTCAGAAAAGGAAGTTGGAAAGTTAGGATAATGATTTCAGTCAGTCTGTTTCTTTTTTTGTTCTCAAAAGCAAAAAGGAAGCCATCAAATTTGCGTCAGTGTAAGTTATTAGTTTACAGCAATCTTTTGGTAGAAACTTTCTTAAGGATTATTTTCGAAAGCATACTGTTTACTTATTTTACTCTGCAGTGATTGCTATTTAAAGTTCAGTGCTTCAGGAGGTAGCAGTTAAGCTTTACATCATGTCATTAGAAAAGCCCAGTCTTAGTCTGGGTGTCATTTAAAGGGTGGGTATGATCTCATCTACACACACAAATGGTGAATGTATCCAGGCTGCTGTCTTGTAAATGGGTTTTGTGGGACACATTGCACAGGGTAAGATAGGAAATAATTTATTATCCTAAAAGTTGGGAAAATGCTGTTAGAGCAGGAAAAGCATGAAAAACAACTTACATTAGTACAGTTTAAAAAGGTGAAAAATAAAATATCACAGGACAAAATAGCTCAGAAAGGTTAAAAAAAAAACTTCATTAAAGAAGGAGCTCAATTTAAAAAACAAACAAACAAACAAACAGATGCGTACATATCATACACAAAACACACCGCTTCAGCATAAGGTTATGTTACTGTCACTCACTAAAATCTTTTATCCAGCCTTGCAAGACTTTATGAATTACTTGTGTAATTTTGCTGTGTAATTTCTTGTCTAAAATGTATAACATTTATCTCTTCTGTAAGTCTATTAATAAATGTAATTATTTTAGTGTTTGACACCTCTTAATTAACGTATTAATGTATTATATGTGTAAATTAAAATGGATCTTTTATATATTTAGTATATTCTCCAAAAACAACTATGCTAATGAAACAATTTGCTTGGCTAATTTTTTATTCAAAATGTAATTCTAAGTACTCTGTAGGCCTGTAGTTTAATACAGGCTATTTGAATTCAGCCTATTTTTTTTAGAGGATTAAGATTATTTTAATTGGTGTATAATCACACATTACTCTCCATTAATGCCCTTTAAACATTGGAGCCCCTAAAAGGGTCATAAAAACCACAGTGGTTCTCATGCTATGTAATCAATTTAGTCATAAAAGACTAACAACTTAGTAAAATCCACGGTTTCCTGATCACAGCCAGATTTAATTAAAGCTGTGAAAAAGTTGCATAACCACACATTCTCGTTAAGTAGAAGTCAACAATCACAGCCATGTAGTTATAAAATTACAAAGCCTAATTGTACAAGTTGAAAATTGTTAAATAAAGTTTAGACTTCTTTTCTACGCACTCCGGGTCACTCACATATGTCGCACACACAGGCTTTTGCTACTTGGGAGGGGTCTGCTTCCTTCACTTATCTCTCAGGAGTATATTACAATAAACAATAAAGAATAGGCTGCGTTGTCCATTGTCCATACTGGGGTTCAGAGTTATAGGTAATCTTTAATCTTCTTCATATTGGGCTCGCAGTGGTGGCTCTTCAGTGTGAATCCAGTGTGTAAAAAAAAAAAAATGTGGGAGAAAATCAATTGTTTTATGCAAATAACCTTTCCAACCTTCCAGTGAAACATGCTTTGGCATTCCATTTCTTGAACTTGAATTCATACCTTTGTGCCCGTCCTCGTGTTTTGCTCTTAAGCTCAATCCCATCTTCAGAAGTGAAATAAAATACACTAACCAATGTGGTGACGTGCCAAGGCGACAGGATATAATGAGTTTGTATGGTCTCACCCAAACAGGCCTGCTGAGGGTACCTGCAGCTAGAGGTGGAAAGCTCACAATCAATTACTCATTCTCCTAGTCTCTTTAATTTGTGGCACAAGTTTTTGTGATGTCTCTGGAAGCGGTTTGAGACGTTAAGTAGTAAAATAAAATACATTTAAAAAAAAAAGTCCAAAGTGATATACCACTGCGCCTCTGTATTAGTAGACATCACTGCTGCTACACTCTGCACGCCTCCATTACAGTTTTTTTATTCCGACTGAACCAGCTGTTTGCACACTGATTTACGAGTACAACATTATGAGATTTAACAACATAGCTTTGGGCTTTATGACCTTTTGTGAGAGCGATTGTATGTCTGCATTAAGCTAACTGAGGTAACATTATAGGCTACCCACTGCCAAACACCATACTGCGCTAGATTTCTCAGATGTCAATGAAAGTGATTGAGTGTGACAGAAAAAGGGAAGAAAAAGAAAGTTGGTTTTCTTCTCCAGTAGAGTTGGAGATTGACAGTAATCCTGTTTGGAAGAGTGAAAGCGACAGATTTGGGATTAGTTCAGCGGCTAGAGAAAGAGAGAGAGGCTCTTTGGTTTCTAAAGTAACTCTTCTACAGAGTTAGATATTTGAGTGCATGTACATTATATATTTCTCAATAAAACTGTCACCATCAAGAGCCTCTGTGGAAAGACGGCTTGTTGCGTACTCGCGGTGCTCTGGCTTTGCTTCCAGCTATCAATAAAATTGTTGCTAGTCATCTCCCACCGTTTCCCTTTGCACTGCGTGACAGTGTATATGACTCTGTTGCCACTGATATTGCTAGAACCACAGCAGCTATCACGAACGTCTGTGCCCTGCTGAGAAGTTTACAAGGCAAAAACCATAAACAAAGGTCAACTAGCCCACTGACGAGGTCGTTGTATAAATGATGATTCCATTAATGAAGCTGCCAACATCTATCTAATAAACTGTTGAGAATTATGTTATTAATTATATTAAGGGGTTTAGCCTGATTCAGACTTAATAAAATAAAATCATGTTAACTGTCATCATTCTGACATTGTGCTATACATTTCCTTAATTGTGTTTGTGCATTTAACTGCGTGAGTGTCTGTAACAATGGGGCCGATTTGTGTAGAGCAGTTTAGAAAGCATCAATGGGCCACCAACTGGGATAATAACGGATGAAAAACAGCAGCACAATCCCCATTATTCTTAAACCCCTGAGCAACTTCTATTTTGTTTAATAATATTTCACCACTTACATGCTGATGTTGATTTGTTTTAGAACGTCTGAGATTAGAATGCAGCTGGGGGTCTCTAAAGCATATTGTGTTGGAATAGGACAGTAGATTAGTGTTAGACATAACTTGGAGTAAACCAGTGTTTTTAGTTTTTTATGTTTTTAAGTTGCAATTATTTTCCTTCTTTCTTTTCATTTCTCTCACTCCTCGCTCCTCCCCCTACCAACCTGTATTTTTTTGGACTCCCTCCCCGTGTCCCTTACTCCTCCCTCTTCCTCCACCTCTCTGCACTCAGGTTCATCTGCCTTGCCCAGTAATATGGCCTACTTCGGAAGCTCCCAGGAGGAGGAGGACCTGGAGGAGGAGGACGAAGAGGAGGAGGAGGAGGTGAGGAACGGAGGAGGTGTACACTCGGTGGGAAGTAGCAGCCAAGCCTCAACCTCTTCCTCCTGCCACTCGACACCCCGCAAGGGCAAGCTCCCCGCCAGGCAGCCGCTTAATGGGCACGGTAAGGACGGCATCAGAGCTCGCAACAAAGCATGCCATCTTTTTATTGCCAAAACACATCTCCCTGTCTTCACACGCTGAACGAGGGAATGTTTTCTGTTGGTCTAATGCGCCACAAAGATCCTGGTGAGAGGAGTTAATGGAGGAGAGAACAGGAAAAATAAAAGTGGTGCTGTGAGATGAAACTGAGGCAAGAGGAGGAAAGGATGGGGCACTCCAGGGGAGAGAGATGGAGGTGAAGAAGAAAGGGAGAGGAAGTGGATGCACCACTGAAATATCTACAGAGAAATGGAAAGCTCCATTTTGGAAAAAGATTCAGAGAATAGAGAAGCACAGAATGAGTCATGGGACAAAAGGCAGATTTTTATAGTTCATGAGTATATTTGTGTGCGTTTTTGTGTGCACGCGAACGATTTCCTAAGTACTCTTGTTTTCCACTGCAGAGGAGGGGTAAGTCACATGGGGATAGTGGAGCGACGCATCAACTCTTTCCACCCCAATTAACACTTAGCTTACTAAGCCCTAACAAGGTGTTTATGCACACACTGCAACAGCTGGCCAGGGCCCTCGATACACATACGGAACACAGTTACAGCGTACCCCTTTGGGCAAATAGACATTTGGATGAATACACATACAGAGTTGTGCAAAAAACTGAAGAAATACTCCATAGAATTCTTCAAATTAACAAGTGGTTTTCTTGAATTTACAAATAGAAATTTGACTTGGTTTTATAAAACTGCGCGCACAAAATAATTTTTTTCACCCTGACATACTTTCAGTGATAAGTCATCGATGAATACATTTTTAGCAGTGCAGAATGTAAGATATAGCAGATTTTAAAGAATCATGAATATTTCTCCTGTCCACTTTTTTTTTTAAAAAGATATTTTGTACCAAATCATGTTTTACATTCATCTTCCTAGTTTTTTCCTACAAAGCATTTGCGACACGATTATAACCTCGAAGCCCTCCCTCACAGACCTTTGAGATATACAGTTCCTTTGCCCAGGCTTTTTCCAGCAAGGACTGGGTATCATAGTTTCACTTTTCCACTATCCCTGACTTTCACTACCTTCATACCCCCCCCCCACCCCCCCACCCTCACCCCTAACGAGAGACTCTATGG
>VVAS01050594.1:0-10326 GCA_015103295.1 Ptychochromis oligacanthus
ACACACACACACCACCACATTTCCTACCCTCACTGATGGAGGATGCCAATAGTGTGTTGAGTCATGTCTTGTCCAAATGCAGGAAAAAACAAAACAAAAAAAACAAACACACAGGTGTGTGAGTAGAGAGTCATAATTATGCATGTGCTGTCGCTCATGTATTAACCATAACTGAATTTACACATCAAGGCGGCAAATGAATGCCGAATAGATTTTTTTATGCAGACCAACACGAGACCTGATTAAATGATGAGGTTGAAGATATGGAAACATGGGAGGAAAGAAAAGAGTGTGGTACCACCGAGTTGTACACTGATCTGCTGACTGTTTTGCATGTTGTATTACATAAAGGTCTGAAACATTACAAAATGTCCCAGTGTCTTTCCTATGCCCATTTTCCCCTAATAAATACTAATACAAACATTTAATTCTGACACAGCTAAGTCCTGAGGAAAAGTACAGTATTTTCATCCTATTTTTCATCCATATGATTATAAGATCTAAACAAGTCTAATTTGAGTCAGACAATTCAAGTTTCAAATGATTTATTGCAGCAGCAGAATGCAGTTTGGGGTCTAGATATTTTTTTGTCAGTTTGATAGGTATCTGGATTTCAGTTCTGGCATTCAGGGTTTGGAGTTTACTTTTTTTAAATGTGGAAATACACACCATCTCAGCTTGGGTGCCTGATATCTCACACCATCAAATGAGCAACTATTTTTCTTTCAACAAAGAACCTAGCAAATCATCTATGGACAGCACTTTTTCTTGAACTGAACTATTACTCTCCTGCAAGAACAATCAGAAAGTGATGCACTCCTCCTCATCTGTATTGTACAGAACGCACACGTACATGTTTCAGGCTTTCATGCCCTCGCCTATCATTCACTTTGAATGAGGCGACCTTGTGTGTTGCCAAACTGAACTGTGGAGCTGTTGCTTTGCTTTGCTTGTCCTGTTTGGAGTGAAGATTTGGGAAAAGTTCAACTTTTCAAGTGCCAGCCAATCAAATCGTGTTTATTCAAATCACCCTTTTAGTATTATCAAAATGAGTCATAGGTTGCTAGCTAACCTCATGCCAACAACTAATTAAAGATCTATTTGTTTGCCTCAAGAGTGATTGGTTGTTTTTGCTATGACAATCATACCAGCAAAGATACAAACATATGGCATGACCATCATCAAGAGTTAAAACAATGTAAACATGAGAATGCTGCCTAAGACATTTTGGTTCTTCTAATTTTCTCTATTTTATTTGTAAATATCATAGCACAGCCATAATCTTTAACCCATGCATATGCTGATTTGTCAGTTGAGGATGTAGATCCAGCTCTGTCATGGCTCAGTCACACTAGAGTAGGACAACTAGGAAAAATCTGTGATTGCCAAGTGATTGCATTTATTTATTTTTTGCCATCAAAGACCAACTGCAAGTAGTTGCAACAACCAACTTGTCCCCCAGAGGTTGAGCAGGCAACATCCTCAGCCTCTGGATGACCACTTTCGATTGCAAGGCGACTGTAGGACTGTCCAGCTCAGACTGACTGCAATCACTCTCAGATTAATTGGTGAAGGTTTGCAAGTAACTGTCGTCTAATTTATGAATGCAGACAGATTGCAAACACGTTCCAATTAGGCAGCCTTTGCAACTCATCTGCGACACATCTCTTTGCAAAAGGGGACCCAACTCATCTGGGTGCCAACTGGTTGTATTCTGGTTATGCAGCTATTACGGTTGTCACGATACAAGAATTTCAAACTCAACACTGATACTCAGGAAAATACTCAATACCATTTTTGATATCACTGGGGGGAAAGAAAATGCTGTTTAATACATTAATGTTGTTGAAACGGAAGCTCTACTGACCTCTTGAAATTCCTCCTAAAGTGTTGTTCGGTGTGAGCATCAACTATTTCAACTGCTAGTGAGGGGAGGGGCTGTGTGCCTCCTGATCTGCAGCAGTGCTGTGTGAAGTTGTGTGTCAGCTAGAGGAGGCGAAGACAGCACCATTAGAATTAATACTGTTGCAAATGAGCAGTCATTTTTGGTATCGATTAGTATCTGAGCACTGATTTTTTTGACAACTCTAATTCCTATATAAAAGCAAGGTTGTCAAGCACTTATGTCATTTTTCCGTTAAAACGCCGTCCTGGCAAATACGTCACTATTTGTGGAGGAATTTCTAAATTTCTTTTTCAAATCTACGTGGTTCTGGCTGGACTCTGAATGTACACAGTTAATGTGAATTTCTGTTTAATATGAATTTCAGTGTACATAGACAGCAACAGATTTGCAACAGATATGGTATTTTAGTTGATTTATCACAGTTAATTACCGTATTATCACAACCAGAATGCATGTAATTGCCAAGTGGACCCCGTTTAATCACAAACTAGTAGCAGACTGACTCCGTCTTATTGCTGTCCTGACACACCAAAGTCCCTTTGAAGACGGCAACTTACTGCAAGTGGTCGCAGACCTGGTCCCCATCTTCAAAGCAACCATTTCAAAGGTAAAGGAGATCGCAAGTTCACTGCACACGGTCGCAATAATTTTCATCGTGCTGCCATCTCCAACCACTGTTTTCTCTAGCGTGACTGTAGCATTAAACAGATAACCAGATTGGGAGGGTGTGTCATGAGGAAAATGAGCCACCACATGTGTGTATGAAGCAGTGCAGCTCAAGCTGACTGCCTGAATTACCTCGCAGGCTTCACTCTATTTCTTCAGTTTAATTGAAAAAGAAATTACTTATGTGTCTAATATAATATATCTAATATTAGTTGTTATTTAATTTGATTCCATTTGTTTCATTTCTTTTGTTTTTTTAAAAATTTGATTTAATTTAATTTTGAACTTATGTAGCACTCACGAAGTGTACAGCTTTCACAGTATCGTTTATTGCTCCCCCTCAACGAAGCAGCAACATGACAGAAAGGACAAATGTGTCCATTTGATCCCTTTCTCAACAGTCCTCGCTCAGACACTGCATGCCGGCTTATGTGTACAGCTCGTACTATATTTTACAAAAGCTACATGTTCTGTCCAAAAAAGTCTTTTATTTCATAACTGGATGTAATTACTTCACTAAGCAGAACATTTAAATTTGAGCAGCATAGCCCTCCAGCTTCCCGACAACAATCTAACCTTTACTTCTGCCAGTAGGTAGCTTCCCTTCTGATTCACTTACACCACACTTTCAAGTTTTAACAACTTTGCTATCATATTTGTAATGGAGCAGTTTCGCTTGAAGATGTACTGATTTAAATGTTCCCTCTAACAACATAAGAGGGATACATTAAGCCAGTGAATGCGGTGGCTGCTGCCGCTGAGAGGTCAAATTACTTTTTGTCATTCTGGATGCACAGAGCACTAGAGAGAGATTTCAATTTTCTTCAAATATTCTTATTACAGAGACGATGGCTGCCAAAGGGTCTCAGACCTTCATATAATTACATCTTCAATAGGAAAAATCTCAATTATAAGAGAATATCTAATTATTACGCTGCCCATATCCGAAATTGCCCTCACATAAAAGGAAAACTGGAGCCGTATCATCCACTAAGCTGTGAGGACAGTTTCCACTTCTCGTAACACGGCTGTTGTTAAGCACCCAAGAGCATTAGAGGGAAGACCTGTCACGGCTCAAGACCTGAAGGGAATGAACAGAGAACAAGATATGACAGAGCACAAACCTGTGTCCTCTCTCACTGCCTTTTTTATGAAGGGACACTGATAACTCTGAGGGCGCTGGTTGGTGCAAAATACCACCTCAATTGCCATACCTCAGAAGAGGCCTTCTGCTTCAATAAAAAAACAAATTATTTTGACCAACTGCTGTGGCTGCCATATCGTTTTCCAGGCCATGTAGCTTAACAAGGCCCATTTCCCAAATAATCAAACTCCAGCCAGTGACCATCCACCTATCAACAGCTTTGATCTTTTTCCTACATGGCAGCCATTTTCATCATAGCAGCAATGTAATTTCCCAGTGGGTAACGGGCACTGCGGTGCAGACTCCCAGTGTAATGTACTGTGGAGTTGCCATTCTAAAGTTGGAAAGCCCTCTCTGTAGAAAGCATTTGCATTCAAATCATTGAGTCTGAAATTGGTTCTACCTGTCTGGGATCAGGACTATCTCCTGTGGGTTCCCACTGCCAGTTAAGTGCAGTTTTTATAAGCTCGGAGCACAGGAATGCTAATGGCTTTTGATGACATATGAAGGGCCTAACTATGTTTTTCCTTGGACTCCTCCAGAGAAAGAAGCACTCCCGCTCACCTGAGGTAGCTCTTAGATGAGTCCCATGGCAGCTTCCCATCAGAGCCCATGAACAGGTTATAATGGCCCACCAAACCTGCAGATCCCTCATTAAAATGAAGCACAGCAGGCTTGGAGTGCCTTGGACCTTTAGTGGGATCAGAAGGGATAAAGAAACACCAAGATGGGAGACTTTATTGTAACAGAATAATAGTCAATGTTTTCAAAGTCTCCCCTTGGTTCATATCTGTTAAATTCCAAGTTGATTTTAATTAAACTGCTCGGTAGAGTGTAATTTATGTTTACCAATAGCATCAGTCAAAAATGAACATTAATATCTTTGTGCAATTTTCTTTAGTCTTGGTAATTAAGTCACTTAAGTCAATTAAATATGACTGTAAGTGTTAAGAACTCTAAATGATGTGTTTCATATTGGGAAAAAATGGTGGAAAGTAGATTATTATAATAAGCTCATTTTAAAATATGCAGATGAGGAGTCTTTCATTTTTATCTTGTGAAAGAATTACATAGGTTAAGGCCTCACATACTCATACACATCTTTTTACTTTATTTTTATATTTCAGAGGGATAAGCTGTATTTTGTTTGAGTCTCAGATTTATTCAAAACACATAGGCTATTTTTCTTTCATCCATGCCCGCACTCATGTTTTTTTAACCTTTGCTTTCTGTGGAGCTGCTGCTGAAGCTATACCAAGGCCTTGTTTAGCACAAACATAGTTAAGGCCTCTAAGGAGCATGAACCCCGGAGCAGTGACTGACAAGCCTGTAATAATCAATTCTCAGGCATGCTGTTCCAAGGTAATACTTGATCTGAGCTTCCCGAGCTTAGCACCGAATGCTTCATGGCAATTTACTGACACCACAAAATCAAATTAAAAATGCATTTGGAAATTGATCACCTGATGCACCCGGATTGATTGCTGCTCAGAAAGCAACCAGGTTGTGTTTTTGTTTGGCCTGGTTCCATTCACCTTCTCATACCATATAAATGTATTGATCTGCACACCCACTCTTGGATCTATAAGAACCATTAAATATCCTTTCAGTGTTTCTCCATCCACTTACGTGACTCATACCAGATTCCAACAAGCTAAAAATGGACAGAACACAGCTTTGCAGACCAATAACCTTTAACCACTTTACATCATTTCAGATCTAATGATGCTGGGTGATAACACTAAGTTAACTATCAATTTAAAAGCACTACTCATCAAACTAATCTTCTGAATGTCTAAACCACATGAAATAGAAAGCATTCATATCTCCACAAACAACCTGAATAGTTAGAGCGAGGAATATTTCATTTAGACATGGAGGAACATGTTTAATTCAAAAACTCATAAAAGGTCAAATTGCACTTTTCAATCGGTGTTATTCACACACATTCCCTTTCATTTAACATAACTGCAACCAAGGGAAAAAACAGCGCACTATCTATTGCTGTTTGAGGCGCTTGTGTGGTACAATGAATGCGAAAGAACAAATTGAATGCCAGTGAATAAGATGCATTTGTATGCAAAATTGCCAAGACAGCCAAGAGACAGAGCTGCAGGCAGACGAACGTGCATGTAATCAGGTAGCAAATCTGCTTGTCTCCTGTAAGCTCGGTGCGCGCCGTGTTTCTCAGGGCAGAGGGGCAGGTGAATGGCAGCAGCTATTGTCTCGGAGCATTGGTCCACATGAATGACCCAGCCTGTGTCCACATTAGCACGGATCAACTCCTGTGGGTATCATCTCCCCAGAAAACAGCAGCTACAGCACATTCAGCCAAATAACCAAACTTCCACATCCGGTAAAACCCGCGCTCTTTTTCACCCTTCAAGACTTCTGGTCAACTCAATCAATCTTTCCATCGCTTTTTTCTTGTCAAAGACTTCTCTGCTTTCTACATGTTCTCCATGTTCTCCTAACATTTCACTACAATCTCTCCATTACACCCACCTCTTCCCTACAGCAATATTCTTCACACTTTGCATCCTTCTCTTTCTCTCCATCTACTTTCTGAAATGTCCTTATCCATCACCTGACATCTCTCTCCTTTTCCCTCTCTCTTATGTCTTCATTTCTCAATAACGATTACCTTTACTGCAACTTAATATCTACAAAGTGTTTCCTGCAGGGCACCAGGTTGTCCTCTGTCCCAGAGGGGACCGCCTCCAACTCTAGCTTGGTCTGCACACCCACACAGACCAACCCAGTGGTTAATGAGCCTGTTGAGAAAGACAGCACCTCAACTCAGCATTGATCACCAGGCCGCTGTTCCTCGAACTCTCTGGGAAGCTATTTGTCAAGGTGATAATTTATTTTGTAGCACCAGATACACTGTGTGGGGAATTGGGTTGTTTTTTTCGTTATGTGTTCTAGGGGCTTGACAGACACCATTTCAGGTCCAAATCAGTTCATAATGTGTAGCATAAAACACACTGAGCTGTAAATCACTAAGTATCAGCCACAAACTGCGAAAGAATACTTTCATCTCACTGAGCAGGCAAGGGAATGGCGATTTAGCAAAGAGACATGTGGCACATTTTCAAACGCAATTCCCCGGCATTCCTTCACACACCCATGCAAAGAATTTTTGCTCTGGTGTTCTGCTGAGTTAAAAGCATTTGTAGAGAAACTATGTGACTTAGTGAGGGAGTGGGAGATTGAATGAAAGCTGCACTGCTGTTTTCATCATACTGACACGGGGTGCCCAATTATGAAGATGGGTCCTGTGAAACCAGCAAGGCCAAACACCTGATGGGAGTAGGTGGCAGGAGCATGGGACGCTGCTTGTGGGTAGGTGAGGCTACCGCAGTGCACCGCTGCTCCGGCATGCTCTCAAGATGTTCCACATCTCCCCCCTCTAATTGGCAGATGGCCTCAGATGCGGGATGATTTAATGGCCTGCGTGTGTGTTTTTTCTTGCCTCAGTCAGCCATTAGCAGGGACATCTGTAACGAGTTGGCCAGGCGCACTGCTGAGAGCGGAAGCTGAGGCCAACATTTTCTAATGGGGGGTAGTGCGGTCGTGACGGACTTGGGCGGTAATCAAAGCACTCCGAGGTATTTCTTGGGGTTATGATAATCGAGACATCTTGTTTCAAATTGTCCTAGGCATAAGAAAAAGCAATAATAAATCTTCTAATGTTGTTTACCTCAGAAAAGCTGTAAAGAGTCAAACAGAGCAGTATTACTGAGGAATCCACTGTGTGACAATCCACTTTTGACTTTCAGTACACCAGACAAGACATTTCTAGCTGAGCATTATCATAAAAAGCCATTTTCATGGCTTTGGCACAAACAGTCTGGCTTCCAAGTGATTCCATTTCTTGCAGCTGTGCCGTAACCATCTGTGCTGAATGCTGCGCTCAAGGGTGAAACATTAAGGCCTCAACCAGAGTTTGGCCCTAAAGGCCTCTGGTTTTTGGCTCTCTCCTGCTGCCTTCATTTCTTACTGCTCCCTCCTGAGCTTGTCTCTATAACGAGAGCTGGATGAGAGAAAGAGCTGCGTTGCTGAACAAGTAAGGCCTTCAGCTGGTTCTCTATGCATGTAGACAGAGTGGAGAAATGGCTCCAAGCCTAAGGCCTTTTAAAGCTTGATGGCCATCAGTATTCTTACCATAGCCTCTGAGGATTTGTCTGCTACCTGCAAACTGGGTCAGTTTTTGCATTATTTTAGAGATTTGTATCTCACTGTGGAGAAAGAAGGTTTTGCACACGCAGGAATGTAGACCCACACCTGCACTTTGTCTCTCTCTGTTTCCCTCCCTCTCTGCCTCTCTCACACACATGCAAACTGTATTTTAAATTCATCAATATGTGCACATATTTGTCATTTTAACACATAAATGTCAATTTAAAGCCACCGAATGTGCTAACACTGTAATGAATAACTACACTGAGCAAACATACCCACGCTGTGAAAATCATTTTAGATGGAGCACATGCCAAACGACTAATTAAAATTGATAGATAGACTAACGCTGATTATGGCACTCAGAAAAACCTGTGCACTTTTTCAGCACTAAAATGCAACTAACTCTCAGTTAATACACACCTTCTCTAGTCATGTCACACTGACAGGATTAAATGCAGTCATAAATCTGAAACAGTTTTGAATGTGACTCTGCCATTCTCACATTAACATTAATGAGAAAGTGACAGTACTGCAGCATCACCTTGACTGTTTCTACCAGGTTTTATAACTATTCAAAGCTGAAATCATCCCACTTTCACATGCATTCAAATAACTTTCTAATTCTGATGATTTACTGTATGTATGCCCCCAGCTGAGAGCCTGGGAGGTGATTGGGAGACCAGGAGCAGATGGGGGGGGAGTAATGAGATGCAGGAAAAAAAGGGGAATTGAGGGGGACAGACTGGCTGGTGATACACAGCAGAAAAATAAGAGAAGAAAGAAAATAGCCAAGTATGTGATAGAGAGAGGCGATAGGAGAGACCTGCGTCTGAGGTGAATACAAATGGACAGAGGAGGAACACAGATAGAGGAGGTGAAGGAGGAGTTGTGGGGGGGGGCAAAAAGGGAGACTGTGTGAGGAGAAGAGATAAAAGAATGTGAGAAAGATAAATTTACTGTTGGCTAATGAGAAGACAAAGGCAGTAGAATCCACATCGATCTCTGCCCCACAGCAAGCTGGCTTTATAGAGGTAGAGAGAGAGATAGAAGAGCCTGAGAAAGCTTACCAGAGGTAAGCAACCTTACAGTTGTTGCTGGAATAAGAGGGCAAGAATAAACTCAGAGGTATGTTTGAGTGAGTGTGGCAAGCATACTTATTCATAGTGACCATACCTACACGTATACATACACACTGATTTCTGAAAGTTTGAGTTGTGTTTGTGAATTATGTATTGATGCTGCATGGGGGCAGGGATGATGACAGACAGCACACAACTAAAAGCAAGGTAAATGAAAACTGCTTAAACGACTCAATACCGGGAGGTAGTAGATGGACTAAATGTGAGATAGAAATCAAATATTTATATAGCAGCCACTTTGCAAGCAGGGTGAACACAAGGAGCATCGCAGAAACAGTTTCGCAGTGGAGATGCATTAGTGTACTCAAATGGATTAAATGATAGGGAACAAAGGAAACAACCGAAGCTCAAAATTATTTTACAGATAAAAAGAAGCCAGTTCTAAACTACTGCAATTGGATAATACCTTATTTTAACTTAAAAAAACAAAAACAAAAAAAACAACTGGCCTCTTCTTTTTGTTATAGTGTATTTCTGTTGCATTTCAGGGGCTTTGCTGTAAATAAAATATGCACGTCGCCTGCAGAAGATGCTCACCGTGTTATAAACAAGTTATCAGCACAGGTGCGCATCAACAAAGACGAGCATCGGTTAATTTGCTAACAAGGAGCGTGTGTTGCGGTTGCAGAAAGCCACTTACAGCAGGTTTGAGCTGTTCCAGTACACCGCATGCCGATTGCTGGCTCTCGAAAGGTGCAAGTTTGTAAGCGCCAGCGTGATGAGGCTGAGAGAAAACGTTGCGAGAGCCATAATCCCTCCGGTGCTCGTCCAGCTCTGGTGCCCCTCTTCCTTCTGCGTCCCCGCTCCTTCTGTCCCAGGCGACGTGTCGTTCACAACATCCCAGCGGTCAAAAACGCCTTTTCAAATTCCCAGTTACCTTAACAACGGGTTGAATCGGGGTGACTTGTGAGTGGTTACGTGTTCTTCAACTCAAACTCCATTGCGACGAGACCCATTTGGGCGTCTTTACTTGTGCCAAATCTACCCGGACTTCTGTCGCGTGCTAGCCTGAGCACTTTTCAAGTCACACCTTTTGTTTCCAGTTCTTTCACTAGAAAGGAGCAATACAGAAAAAGAAGAGGCAAGACAGTCTACAACATTCAAAACTGACAGCTAAGGTCGGTGTTTATTGTTCTTTACAAGCTTTAAACTCGCATCCAAGCCGCTGGATCTCTGCTGTAAGATTTATGTAGCTATACGTAATCTGCCGCTTCTCTCATCAGCAGCAGCCACAAGCTGCGCTCACAACGCTACAAACCCGCCCTCTGATGGCTGAGACGTGCCCA
>VVAS01050644.1:12265-23496 GCA_015103295.1 Ptychochromis oligacanthus
CGTATTGTAAACAAATCTGCTAACATCTATTTACAAAAAAGTGTACATTGTAATGAGCTGCCTTTGTGATTTCTTAAAACTCACTATAGCAGACAGACCCGGCTCTAACAGTTAGACTGGTGAGAGACATGTTTGTGTTGTAGTGTTGAAAATGATGTGTGGCATGCTATAATGTTACATCTGAGAGGACATGATGATAACTGCTCAGTATTAGTGTATAAAGGATTTGTTAACAAGCCTCCAGACTGGTACTACGATTTTCTACTTGGCTATTGCTCAAACATGTTAGAGAAACATGCTAAAGAACATATATATATTGTTTAAGTGAGCTTAAACACGCAGCTGTCTGCTTATGTTCCGTCTCCACTTGACTGTACTTGATGATCAACAGTAACTTGGCGATATAAATCTTGTGCTAATATACAGTAATGACATGTCTACAGTACCCAAGTGTGGACAGTAGTAATGTAAAACCGTTACGAGTACTACAGAAAGCAATGAGAACAAGTCAGTCATCTGAAATCGCTTGTTTGTACCTTCACTCCTCCCTGATGAACACTAACTGAACGCAAGTCTTATTAGTGTTTGTATAGTGAATTCACATTTTGTCTAGGGTATGCACAATCAAGAAAGGCAATTTCTCACTTAGGCGGCATCAACAGATGTGAAAGACGACTTCTAACCTGAAAAGGACCAGATTCACACTAATGCAGATAAATCTCTGACAAGATGTTTGTTTCCGCACCTGCATTTTCAAAATTCCACCACATACACCAAAAGCAAATAAAATAAGAGTTATTTTCTATCAGGCATGTGTTATGGGCTTAAGCCAGCCTAAAACATTTCTGCTGAACAACTATCTGCTTTTTTCTTTTTTTTGTGTGTGTGGTTAACAACGAAGAAAGAAATGCAACTGCAAGTCAAAATTCTCCAAAATGGACTAGGACAGTCACTAGGGATCAAACCAGTAGCCACTTTTCCACCACAGGAACTTTCCCCGGGGACAAGGAACCTTTAGAGCGACCGTGTTTACAAAGCAGGAACATGGGTGTAAAACCTTGATTATAGTCTGGGACGCATGCGCAGCTGACGCATTGTAATGTAAAGTCTCCGTGTAGGGGTCCTCGCAACATCCGCACAGACCCTCGTGCTCACCCTCTGATAACGAAATTCAGGTCACTCAGATCCGAGTGGACCCTAGGTGGACTTGCAGACACGGAAAGTATAATCAAGGCTTAAATCAAGTCCCAAGATAATTATTTTACCCCCCAAAATGTTTCTGCTCAAGGGGTATTACTCTCTGAAAGCTCAAGATCGCTTCAGCACTCAGCAATTCTGACCGTCAAGCAGCCTTCTTGTAGCCTTTTAGCCAGTCACAAAGCAGCGAGTCATTATTTGTTGATTATTTACAGCATTTATGCTCTAAAGCACAAATAAACAGGAGAAAAGGTGACGCATCGCCAGACTGTGCGAATGTTACCAGAACTTCAGCCTGTCCGCTGTGGCTGCTCTGCTCTGCTGTGTGTGTGCACCGCCCGTTAAACAGACCAGCAGCTCTAACACACACACACACACACAGAGGCAGAGAGTCCAGATGTAACTTGGCTGTGATGTTTTTAATAAGTTCCACATGTAAAAACATCTGCTGCTATGTCACCGGACTAATTGGCCAAATCTTTGCAGGTGTTTAGATCGCAGTGGAAATGCAGAAAAACAGCAGCATAAAGGAACCTTTTAGCTCCTTGGAAAAACGTTCCTGTGAGGTAGAAACTCAGCTAATCAAAGCATTTTCAAGCCCTTCATTACCAAGCATTGTGAGTGTGGATTCAAGGCCAAAAAAAATGTTTTGGAGATGATCAGCACTGGTGTGAATGTGGTCTAACACACGCCTGTGTGTAGTGTGTAACAGCAGTAGTGTAAGATAAGAGGCAGCCACAGAGGGTGAGCTTCTCACTCTCAATGTGGCTTTTCAGTCTGGCAGACAGGATAGCAAGGAAGAGTCCTTGTAAAAGGAAGAGAAGGCATTTAGGGATACGGGAGGAGGGTTATCAAAACTTATGAACAGGTTGTAAGGAGCTAAGATGAAGGGACAGAGGAAGACAGGGAGAGAATGAGGGGCGTGATCTACGGCTGCTCCTCTTTCTTCTTCAGTGATATACGTTTCTTCCTGGCAGCAAGCATTTCGTAGAAGGGATCCACACTAACGGCAGATCTGAAGAGATGAAAACCAAACGCTACGATTAAGAAAATATACATATTATCTTTTAACTGTACGATACAGAGAGCAGTTAGCTGGCAGAAAGTAGTACCTGAAAGAAAAGACTACTTTGTGCTTGGTCAAAATTTCCTGACCTCAATTTTTCTTTGACGGCTTTAATTTACATACTTAATGCTGTGGATCCACTCGTCCTTCTCCTCAGGTGTGGGCGCAGAAATGCGGTACACCATGTGGTTTCCTTCCACTACTCTCCCATCAGCCTCTGTCTTACACGCCTTAATTAGCTGACCGCGGTTGTTGGGGATGTACAGCTCAAAGCAGTTCTGTTAGAAGAAAGTTAAAGAATAATATTTTGAAAATTTCTAACATAACAGCATTCTCATTATACTGTTCAACAAAAATCCAACTTACAGGTTTCCTTGGGTCTTCTACCTCCCGAATGCTTAGGTTTTCCAAGGGAATGATACCTCGTGGTTCTTTATCCTGTCAGTGAAAAACACGAGTTAGTGCAACATTGGGGTTTTTAATGTAGCCACTTTCAGTAGTAATTTGTCAGCTTTCTGATTCAGTACAACAAAATTTTAAATTCAATCCCATGCTTTTTTCTTAAGTTTGCAATAATGCATTTTATTTTCTGTTTCACTTTTAAACTTTGTGGCTTGACAGGCTTCAAGCTGAAGAAATGTCCTCTTATTGACTGGACACTCTTTTTGCATTTACCGCCCAGAAACAACATGTTCTTATTACAAAACGTCTCCTTAAGTTTCTTAGAAAAGTTTTTTTTATTAAAACATGTCAGGGTTCAGTCAGGGCTGTACATGAAAAATCAACAGGTAGTGAGTGAGTCACATTCACTGCAGTCTGGGAGTCCATCATCTGATGACTTAGCTTTTTAGAGTGAGGGTGATTATTTCTTGGGGCTTTTTGTGTAGCCAGTGGATAGCCAGGACAAGACTACTGGTTACGTCTACCAGTTTTTTTTTTTTTTAAATGAATGGAGATGAATATAAACAAATACAAAAACTTATCTCGTCAGACAAAAAGCTGATCACAGAAACTGTTTACCATCATGCAATCAAAATCTGCTCCAACCATAGACAGCATAAAGGTGGATGTAGCTTCCAGGTCTGAAAAGTGAAGCCAGTGCACAAGTGGCTTAAGCATTCTAATGGCCAGCAGGAGGCAACTTCTGTAGCTGTAAAAAGACTTCTGACTGCATAAAGGACTTTGGGAAAACAGCCCTCAGCTCCATCGCCCTGTGATCTCAGTAAAAACTTTCCCAAGGACTTTATGGGCTCAGTCCATTTAGTAAATTCTGGTCATTCTAAGGCCGTTTTCACTCCTATAGTTTGCTTACTCTGGTTTGAATCAGTTAAAGAGTTTGTAAACTTGTAGCTTTTTCCCATGTTTTGGTTTCTTTTCACACAGACAAAACTACAGATGAACTCCAAGTGACTCAAAACGCGTCACTACAAACCGTGTAAGATGTGTCTGGGGCGGGAGCAACAAAAGCAAATACAGGAAGAAGGTGCTATGTTCTGGACAAGCGGACAACATGGAGAATTTACATTCATTTCACGGCTAGTTGCTACAGTTTGTGTACTCTGCACACCCCAGAATGCAAAGCACACTCCGCTATGGGAAGGCGTTTCGCTCAAACTTGCAGTATACACCTGGTAGCTGGGTTGGACTGAGGTTGGATCACGTTCTCCCTATAAATTAACTTCTCTGAAGTTCGATTGGAACCAGACTGAGACCACCTCCTCCAAAGAGTCTTGGTGCGGTAGTTTTGGATTACCGTGTTCATCTGTACAAATTAACCGCATTTAAGGGGAAAAAGACCCAGAGTTTGATTTAAACAGACTAAACATTGCAGGTGTGAAAACACCTTAAGAGCCAGAGAGGAGGATTATCCAGGGTGTGCTGGGTAATCGGTCATTAGCCAGTGAGCGTGTGGTTTCACAGTCAGATCCACCCTTCGTTCACGTCAGTTTTCCAAAAAAAAAAAAAGGCAATGGTGAAAGGTGAGATTTCATACTGGGACTTCACAAACCAATGGGGTGACGTCATGGAGGCTACATCCATCTTTTATACTGTCTATGGTTCCAAAATGATTGTATCCCAGTAGTACTGACCAAACAGACTAAACAGAAACCAGAAAGCTCACAGTATGAAACAGTTTGTCCCTTCCATACAGATTCTGCATCTTCATACCCAGAATCTCTTTGCAGGGATTAGCTCACTGAGATATTCACTGAGATGCTGCATGAGGACAGAAAGACTTACTGTGGTATATTCAAAATAATAAAGGCAGTTATCTGTGAGAATGAACCATCGACGTTTCCAGGTTTTCACCCTTCCCCCTGAAACACAAAAACCATAAAGACAATGAGTGACAGGAAAATGAAAATAGTTCAGTGGATATTACTCTACAGTCTCTATAGAAATCTACATGGCTACAACTTTTTAAATAACTGTCAGTACATACCTCCTGAGAAAACAAGCAGCAGCAGTAGAAGTTATCATTCATAGGCAGTAGGTATTTAGCATATTTGCAGATACACAAAATCAAAACAAAACAAAGAAAAAGCAAACATTTTACAAAAAAATCATATAGAAGTTAAGGTTTTATGGGATACAGTATTGTGCACACCGAAAGTTTAATGATTCACTGTCTACATACTAGGTAACAAAATGTTTATAACACCAGGCAGGGGCTAGCAATGTCATAACCAGGAAAAAAGATGAGATAGTGATGAACATACTAGGTAAACTCTATCAAAGACGACTACCAGAGGAATGGCAGCTCTGACTCAGCATTGTGCAGATTGACTTAAATTCAGAATTTGACAAGCACCACCAATTTCCCCTTTTTGGAAGCTACACTTTTTGGCCTCTGGCTTACTCAGAGATGCTTTGACAGTTATGGGTGCATAGGGATTAAATCCCAGCCCACTCAATGGAGGTCAGCACCACTAACTACTAGCCTGTCACAACATCCTCAAGACTTGACAAGAGTGTCATGTCAAAGTAGTACATAGATAATATACTGAGAGCAATGGAAGAAGGTAACACTGGTTCTTGCAGTTAACAGTTAGTGACTTTAGCTACTGTCAGATTTCAGTTGTCAGAGGTAGTATTAACTGTTAGTGCAGCATGAATGACTAGAGCAGAGTGTGTACTTTTTCTGCGAATGTCACTGTAAAATTGCTCAGGTATGTACTATATAAATATTTCTCAGTCTTTACTATATATTATAGCTTATAAGAGTTTGAAAATTATATTATTCCTAATTAAGATTTTGTTAATAGAAATATTACAGTAATAATAAAGTGTGTGTTTTAGCCTTAAAGCCTCAATGCTTTATGCTCGGAAGTCATATCCCCTTTGAAACTTACAATGACAACATTCTTTCTGTTTTGGTCTTTGCCAGGTCTCCAAGTTTTCCACTGATCCAAGACACAGTTTTAAAAGGGAAGCTGAGTGTCCCTGAGCTGAGGGTGACACGTCTAATGAACCGCTCTATCTCCTGTACCATGAAGAACCCTAAAGGGGAGCTATTCAGCTATCCACCAAATAGCCAGGTCAGAGCCAGTCTTGACAAATCAGCACCCAAATGGGAAATACCTTTCAGTTTAAATTTTGAATTGTGTAAATTTCACTGCTTTTCCTCTTTTCCATATTGAATGCATCACACTCACATGTCAGGTTGTGTTCATAGTGTTTACACCACAACTCTGAGGCTCTTAACTTTACATTCTTTACATTTGTAACAGTGCTGTTGTAGAAACTCATAATGCTATAAATTAGTATTTTAAATCATCTGTAATTCTGGAAATTGTCAGTGGTGAAATGCTATTCTTAAGGCACTTAAATATTTTGTTCTTTTATGTTTTAATCCACTATGATCTACTCTGACCCTCTTCTCAGTCACCTGCCACCTGCACTGTTCCCACCTGAGCCTTCCCCTACCCTTACCGTAACATGGCTGGTGCGCTCTTTCCCATAATGCTTTGTCTTCACTTGACTCATCAGACTGTGGCTGTCCCAGCGGCCAGGGCCCCAGCGCAGATTACCACGAGGCAGCTGATTGAATTGTTTTTCTCATCCCAGGCGGGCGGCCACTGCAAGAACATCCCTACCTTGGAGTATGGCTTCTTAGTGCAGGTTAGATCTCAAAAAGATATCAGTCCACTTACAAAGGCACTTATACTCCTTTTAATAAGAAAGTAAATTAAGCACCTATCAAGCATTAAAATACCACATGATCGATTGAATAATATGAAAATAGAAAATAATATCTGGTGAGTAATTTATAAATGGCTCCCGGGGATTTCATCATTGCTAGGTTTAAGCATCTATGTGTGTAAGCAACAATAAAGCACACCATACAGTCTGTGTATTCTATGTGTGTTGTAGATTGGGTAGCTGATGACTGACTTCCAAAGTATAGTATTGTTCTAGTAGCCAAAACTGTGGTATTGTAAAGATTTTGCCAAACTAATCATTATTGCTTTTTATGGCAGTGCTAAAGGTGAGAGTTATAACTTGGAACACTACTCTGCTTTTCTCCCAAACAGATAATGAAGTACTCAGAACAGAGGATCCCCACACTTAACGAGTACTGTGTGGTTTGTGACGAACAGCACGTCTTTCAGAATGGATCCATGCTGAAGGTATCAGAGGCGAAAAAGAGAAACATGTAGATGTATGAATATAGAATACAGAAATTTAAACCTCTTAGAAAAGCGGAAAATATATCAATAAAACTTGAAACATGATCTACATTTTGTTTTTTTCTCTTTCAGTAATACAATTCTGGTAATAGATTTTCCAATTTTAGAGCAAGCGAGAGGGAAGAGAGTGTGTGAATGGATGTCCTTTTTTGTGTAGGGGTAGTACGTGTTGAAATGGGTGTAGTTTCATTCATCTTTGTGTTTGTTCATGCAGCCTGCTGTGTGCACAAGGGAGCTGTGTGTGTTCTCTTTCTACACTCTGGGTGTGATGTCTGGAGCTGCAGAGGAAGTGGCCACTGGAGCAGAGGTGACAACAACACTACAGACAATATATCAAATAATTCAGGTTATTTGCAGAAAAAAACTGACACGTAGATAAGAAAAAACCCCACAAACTTTAAGATTTTGATGTTCAGTTCTGATTATCTATAGTTAATATTTGTTATTGGAATTGAGGCAAGTTCTAACATAACAATGGGGCAATAGGATCAGCTGAAGGGATAAAATGTAAAGGTATAATCCCTCTCTTCCCAGGTCGTGGACCTTCTTGTAGCTATGTGTCGAGCTGCCCTGGAATCTCCTCGTAAGAGTATTATATTTGAGCCTTACCCTTCAGTTGTTGATCCCAATGATCCCAAGACTCTTGCCTTCAACCCAAAGGTCAGCATCCTCACTGCGTGAATAATGATTACTAGTTAAATCAGTACTCTAATTAAATTCTAAGATGTCATTTAGTTTGAAAAATACACTGCATACTTTGTCAAAACAACTTCTGCAATCAGAACAAGCTAAAAATTATGACAGCAGTTAAGTTTTGTTTTCTCTGAATCAAATATGTTGAACTAATGCTTTAAAACCTAAGACCTTTATGTCTCCAGTGATTTGAGACTTCTGTGTGTTGTTCTCTCTCTTACTGCATACAATGGATGTTTGGCTCAACCAATGAATACAGAAGAAGAATTATGAAAGACTGCAGAAAGCACTGGATAGCGTAATGTCCATCCGGGAAATGACCCAGGTACAAGAAGGAGGTGGAAGGGAAAAAAGGTCCGCAATAGTAGAGCCACACTTCTAAAAAGGTTTGGAGGCCATGTAAAATGTACATAAAAACAGAACACATGTACATCTTACATAGCATCCCAAGTTCTTTGGAAGCGGGGTGTTAGATGTATCAAGGACTGACTGACAGTGCCCATTACACAGTCCTTTGTTTAGTGAACTCTGCTATTTAAGCTGCATGGATGGGGTTTTGTTAATCAAAGTGCCATCTTCTTGGTGCAACACTTCTCCAGTCTACTTGTTTACCCACTGTGGTTGCGCTGCGTCTATAATATTATACTAGTATTATTATAACCATTATTTATTATTCACCTCACTAGTCTGAATCTAAAAACTTGCTCATTTGGCTTTGGGAAGAAAAAACAGAAAACAACATTTGCAAGTGTGTTCTTTTTTCAGGGTTCATATCTGGAGATCAAGAAACAGATGGACAAACTGGACCCTTTGGCCCATCCCCTGCTACAATGGTGAGTAAAGGGGATCTGGTCCAAAAATAATTTTACTCTGCTTTGTGTGTTAGGTTTTGGCATCCTCGTGTTGTGTACATCAGCTCACTGTCACACTGCCATAGCATACTTGGACACTAGAAAATATCCTCAATGTTGTGTTGCCCTTATTTTTACAAGTCAAAATGTCTGCTGTGAGAAGAATCTATTGTAGTTCAAGCATAGTGTTAACACAATGTCATTATGTTACAATGTCTTCTGTTACCATTTTTATCTCCTGTCTGTGTTTCTGCAGGATTATTTCCAGCAACAGGTCACATATCGTCAAGCTCCCTCTCAGTAGGGTAGGAAACCAGTGCAACATTGCCTCAAGTCCCTTATATATAACATTTTTTGAATGCTACATTGTGTAATTTGATGGTTTGCACTCATTCTCTGTCTGTCTACTTGTCCTTCTCATACTCTCTTGTCTCAATGATCTCACTGTAACAGCAACTGAAATTCATGCACACCTCCCACCAGTTCCTGCTGCTCAGCAGCCCCCCAGCCAAGGAAGCTCGTTTTCGCACTGCCAAGAAGCTATATGGCAGCACTTTTGCCTTCCAGTGAGTTACATTTCCAATTATTTAACATGTTTTCATTGAATGAATTTAAAATTTTACAGATTATAAGGCTTGGAGAACTAAAAGCATTTAGCCTATACTGAAATATCAGAAAACACTTAGTGGTTATTATATTTATACAGTTGTGGCTGCTGGGGAAATATTTTCTGAGGAATCAGATTCTTTTAATAATTGATGTCAAATCAAGCATAGCTGCTAAAATACATGCATAATTTAGCTCTGGAGCACTACACTTTGTCAAACATGACCATGTCTCAGTATAACACCTGGTCATTATGCTGTTGATGAAAGGGGCCACTTTAGCAGATTTTTATGGAACCATAACAAACAACAGCGCAGAGCAATGGTCATTCTCCTGGACTGCGAAACCACCTTTCTTAGCCAGCGCATGGAGCCAACAGTATCTGTGAGATAGAGATTTGTACTGTAGCAGATGGGGCTATGGATACTGACAGCCCATCTGGGCACTTGCAGGGTACAACTAATGCACCAACAGGACTAACAGTCTCTCTTCATGGTGGTTCATACTAGAAATTTAATAATTTCCAACGGAAAATGCCAAATATTTAATATAGCCTGGCTGCCGTCATTTTACATTGATATCAGTAGAAACATATGTCTGCATGAAAAAAGAGATAGTTTACCTCAAGTTCTGTATTTTTCCCTCTGGCATATAGTGCTATTCATCTAGATTATTTTGGTGTGAGCTGCCCAGTAGAGATGTCCACTTGAAAAGAAAACAGACTCTGTCTTGGATATAAATTAACTAAATGGCACTTGGCTCATGGTTCTCAAATCTCCAAATACAGTTGAAATAAATCAGCAGGAAAGTCACTTTTTAATAACCATCATGACCGAGTCACTCAAAAAGAATTCACAAGCCTTGTTGTAAACTATTGTAACTACTGAACTACACTCACCAAACATATCACTCTGCAGACTGTGGTGCCCACTATGGAAAATGTATTTGCCTCACTGTCCCGATGAGAGGCTAATGCTAGTGAGAGCTAATGATGTAAACATTAATGGCGTCCCCCATAAGCTGAGCTGTAAAGTTAGCTAGCAGCACGCCTGTTTTGTTTGGGGGATGTAGACAGTGGGAAAAAAAAAAAAAGTTCCTACATTAAACTGCTGCAACAAGGTTTGTAGTTTTTTTTTTTTATGAGTAACTGGATCATAATTTCTGAAAAGAGATGTTGCTGCTGAGATTTTCACATGTATTTTGGCGCTTTGAGCACCACAAGGCAAGTGCCATCTGGTTCCATTATATTAAAGAGAAGGCAGAGATCCCCATTGCTGATATCGACAAAACTTAGCAACTCACACCAAAACGATCCAGATGGATAAACTGTACTACAAACCAGAGCAAAAATACATAAATTTGATTTAGGGGTGAACTTTTTCTGTAATGCTGCTCCAGAACTAGTTAAAAATAAATAAAAAAACTACTTAAAAATAACATCACCAATGACACTGTTGTGACTTTTTTATTTTAAGACATCCCTACATCTATACTGGAAGACGCAGTCAAAAAACTTATTCATTATGAAAGACAACATTGATGGGTTGTCATCTTTGATATGCATCTTTTAGTACTTAATTAAATGATATAAACTTGGAAGATTGTGACGATGTAACAGGATGCCCTCAAATGTCCTTGCACAAGCGTTATAAATAGAAGACTACAGTAGTTCCTTAGAGGTTGGCAGAAAAAAACTTGTATCTTTTCTTTTCATTAATTAAGTTGCAGATTTTGTGAAAAAATGCAATACTAAAGACCAAAAGATGTATAACTTGTTTAACCATTTTGTATTTTTTTACATTGTAGCTACACTGTAGTTACAATATCCATTTGCTCATCACTGTTGCTGCTCTCTGTTGCCAGTTATAACATAAATGATTCAACTACCCAGTTTATGAAAACTGATGAATTTTAAAAGAGAAATACAGTAAGAAAAAAAGATTTTGTGACAATTTTACCAAGATGTTGGTGGAAAGACAACAAAATGTTGTTTTATTCCGTTCTTGAACAGCATAGATTAAGCCACTGCACAAGAGTGGTTCCACACTGTTATCGAGGCTGTTATGTTCACATGGTATTTGTTTTATCTTTCCTTCTTTCTTAATTTCTCTTAAAAAATTCATCAGT
>VVAS01050668.1:0-10017 GCA_015103295.1 Ptychochromis oligacanthus
CTTCCAGTAGTGACTTTATTTCCACGTCTACTTATCCCAGATTGTGTGCAACCACTACTGTATGTGTGGCTGAGAAAATACTATTTTGAGTGAATGCTGTTGGCACAGTTGAGGTATGCATTTACAATTCTGAAGGTTTTCTGATGCGCAAATTTTGCTGCAAAACTAATATGAAGTCTTTGAAGAGACCTGTCAGTGAGTTTGTGTACCAGTAGTCTAATTCTGCCTTGTTTGGCTTTTCTGATTCCTCGGGCAGCATTTTAAGCTGCCTTTGGATGTGAAACTAGAATAGGTTTACTGATGAAATGTGATGTCTTTTAGTGTTTCCTTTTGACCTTAAGCTCTCAACAGTTATCAATGTGTGTCATGTTGGCACGGTATGATACATGTATCAGGAAAATGTTTGTGTATAGAAAGTAAAGCCACTTCATTTGTGTCTGGTTTAATTCTTTCTAGGAGTATAATTTAGGGAATTAAGATATCATAATTAAGGTTGTTGCAAATCTGAAACCCTTCAATAAATTCTATTTTTATGGCTGTGCTTTAAAAAAAAGTGTAAAACGTGTGAAAGAAGTGTCAAGTATGCCAGTGATGATGAGTGAATGAATCATTGGTCACAACAGTCTCTCTAAACTTATAGCAACAAGCATCTGTTATGTGAATTTGAGACTTCTAAGAACAGGAACAAAATTTTGATTTCCACTCAAAAGAATCTGTATATTTTCCTTTGAAAAAAAGCACAACAAATCTCATGAAAATATCATTAAAAGTTGGCAACTATAACATATTAGCCAAATTGGGACAAAATACTTCTTAATTTAAAAAGTACATTATTTGAGTTTTGGTGAATCAGGTTTGACTCTACAGATTATATCAAAACAGGAGACTGTAGAAGTGTTGTGTGTTGTGTCTGTCCTTTCACTATTCATACTTCCTGCTCCTTCTGTGGTCTGGCAAGGTATTATCAAAACAGGCCTAACAACCTCAGCCTGGTATGCTTGTAAATTATTCACTTGTCTATGGGCATGTATTGTGTTTTCCCACATTGTGTGTCAAGGGAGGCTCACACATAGACACGCGCACAAACGCAGATTTCTAAATTTTCACCGCCCGAAAATAGAATTCTGTCTGCATAATTAATGCAAATGTTATCAAAGAAACATACAAGACATCGTTGCATCACTTCTTGTGTTGACGTCACACGCCTGTCTTATCATAAATACATGTTCATTACATAACTCAACTTTTACACTCCCTCAAGATGGGTATTTTAAAAGATTCATTTGTGTGTGCCCTGCGGCGTTTGTGCTCCTCATTTAGCCAGAGTGCACTAACTAAGTCAGGTGAAGACAGAGACCAGGAGGGATTAATGACAGGGGTTTCTGAGTTATTCAAAACATTGTTTTGATTCCTGTGGAAACATTAAGCCTCCTTTGTTCAGTATTAACATATCATATACAGTTTTCCAGTGATGAGCTATGCACCATTTTTTGACCCAAAGAAATCTTATCAAAATTAACAAATTTTTAAGTTTTCCTCTGGAGACATTCTGGAGACCTCCACCTTGGACCATCCAAGATTGCTAAAGTTTTAATAATCTGCTGTCTTTCCCAAACTGACTGCTCAAGCTTACTTATGCATTACTTATTACACTTATTATGCTCATTTTCTGCTCCATAATTTTATTCTTGGACTGTCCTTATTTACCTCATGCTGGGCTGCGATGAAGCCTCTCACTTCACCCACTGTGTGAAACAAGATCTCTTCACCCTTTCTTTAAGGCAGCTTTTAGGCTCCCTATCATAAACAGAAGGTTTGAACAGCAGGCGGGTGGCGCTGCTTTGCTCAGAGTGAGAGCTGTGGGCCTGAGATGACCATTTTCACTCTCAGTGACATCATTACGATTAGAGAGTAGAAAAAAAGTGTTTAGAGTAGTCTGAATCCTGAGCTTTTGGCTCACAGGAATTACTTGTACACACGTCGACCTCATTATTTGAATCTTGGGCCATGTTTGGTAAGCTAAGTAGAGGGTAGGCTTAATTGTTTTACCTTGCTGATATGGTACAGTGAAGTTGATCTGTAGTGGTCAGCACTAAGCTTTAGAGCCTTCCTATAAAGGGATGAAGCATGTCTTAGTCCAGTTTTCACAGTTTGGACGTTAAGGCGTTAAATCTTGGGATGGAAACTGAACAGGTACTAGTGATGTATAGTGCCAATATGCATACTATAAACTACTACTGCTACTACTTGGGAGGTAAGTGTTTGTAGAGAACTTAATTTGGTACTTAAATGTAATGTACTTCAGTTGTATTAGCAGGAATCACCGCATGCTGGAATCTCTGAAGTACAGGGACAAGGGATTAACCTGTACGGGTATTATAACATGAATATCATCTGTATTCAGTAACCTGTGTTGAACACCCTTTCTATTAAAGGACATTAAACTTACTAGGTTGCCCCCTTGCTACCTCTGAAACCTGCATGGTCTGCTCTTCTTTCCAGTGTAAAGCCTATCTTGGACAGCTGCCGTGCGTGTGCACCCTGTCCCTTTTCCATCGATCTTCTTTTGTATTTGTACCTTCAGCACCTCCAGAGGACATATGACACACATGCATCCATTGCTCACATAGGTGGTACTGCTGACTTTCAAATTACATTGCTGTTTTTCCTTGCTTGCTTTTATTAAATTAAAGTTGACATAAGTAAATCTGTTGTGCGTACTCCATACTTGTTAACTTTGATTGTGCCAGTTTGTAACAAATGGCAGAGTTGTGTTTCTGCTATAGTTTATAATTTCAACAAATATACTGGATATATTCTGATACACTTATACAGGCCCTTTTGCCTCGTATAGACATTAAGGACTTAGTCATAGTGTGGCTGTTATGGCATCTCTATAAATAATTTTACCCAGGGAAATAGTTGAATGGGTACATAGCACTTATTAATGCACAAGAAACAGCATAGTTTTTTTCCCCCATGTCCTACATGAAAAGAAAAGAAGAAAAAAAATCCATGATGATAACAATTTGACATTAAATCAAATTCTTCTGTGTGATATAAAAAAGTAGGCCTGTTAGTCCACTGAGAATCAACAGCTTAGTCTGCAGCTCATTGTTCTAATTGTCCAGTGTGACTAGTTGCATGCGTTGTTGGTAGGGAGCCAAACTAAACAAGTGTCTGGTAATTGCAAATTACTATTTGGTAGACCACAGATAGCCAGGTGATTTCCTCAGGGATATAACACCATTATTACTACTGTTTTAAGACACTTTGTTTTGTTGGCTATTCCTAGAGCCATGCTTATAGTATGGCTTATGGCACAGCTATAGGCAGACCTAATTGGGTTTCTCAGGCAGTTGGTCGTTCCTGAGCTAGACCCACTGAAAAATATATTAACAAACCCAACAAGAGAGATGGCCAAGATAATTTGTAGAACATTTGTGGGCTCTAGAGGTTTAATTGTACAGGGTTTTAGGATACCATGACATTTTGGAACCCTTAGGTTGTGCCACCCATAGGTGCTTAAAGCGGCCCTATTTCCTTATTTCCCATCATGTATACTGTTACAGTGGTGGACGCGCACATTTAGAGCAAAGTACATATCTTGCTCTAAATATTGTGAGTTAAAGATGGGAACAATTTTAAAATAATAAGAAGAAGAAGAAGAAAAGATGGGACCTTAAAAACACAGGAAATCAAAATAAATAAATAATAAAACAGAGAGGATGAAAACAAACCCATAAGTGACATTAAGTAAATATACAGCATCCCTAAAAAAGAAATGTTTTAAGAAGTTATGCCAAAAAGGAGATACAGTCTGTCTTACCATCTTAGCATCAACATGTTAGCAATGGGCAACAAGGCACTGCTCTTTCAGGTCTGAAAAGACCTATGAGCATGTACTGTAAGGGAGGAAACGGCCAGCTTTTACTTGTTTAATTGCATTCCTGCTGTGACGTTGGAAATGTATTTAGAGCCACACATGCACAGCAGGCGCATGCCAGGTTTAAAATGAGGACAATACATTTAACAAATGGAGCCACAGGGAACAAAAAGCAAAATAATGGCACATATTTTCTTATATGTATTTCTTTGCATTACATCTGTTCCACTTATTCACGTGATGTTTAAATGAAACTTCCAGTCTTGTTCTTTGTCACCTTGATTATACCTTTTATTTACGCACACTTTATACACACTGCCCTGTGCTGACTGTAGATTTAGTGTTTTCTATGAGACCTCAGCGTGGTGGTTTTACTGAAATGAAGACAGGATATCACGCTGGAAGTCAAACACAACAATTTCACCGATAGTGGGGAGCTGGTGAGGCGTTATGAAACGCTACACATCCTGAAGGGGGATATGACCCACAAATAGTCTGGTTACCTTGCAAAATGGTTTCCACTACTGGGTGCCACTCACCCATGAAAACGCCATCTCCCCTCCATGTGTCAATACACCCGCCGTTGACAGGTGAAATGAATTGTGTAGTGGCACCTTGTCAAGTCTGCTGTGATAACTGGGACATCTGACTTATATTCAAACCGTTCTTTCCCTGGATGAATGAGTTTTTTTGTTTTGTTTTGTTTTTTTTTTTAAGTCTATGAATTCTGTCAAAAGGCCTATTATGTGCAGAAGCATCTTGGGTAAAAATAACAATCGGTAGCCTCTAGGGCACATGGGGAAGAGAAACAGTGATGGTGTGAAAAGATGAGAATGGCAGGAAAGGACTGCAATTATCCTCATTTGAGAGAAAGACATGAGAGAAGATCAGCTACGAAATGTAGAGGAGTTAGGTATAACAATTTAAAATCAGCTCATAGCAGTGATTGTGTATGTTCTTCATCTGGAAAAAAAACAGACCTAGAAAGGTGCCCAATTCATTGAGGTAGGAACGGATCATTAAGTGTATAGAGTATGTTTATGTTATATCATATTCTTAATGAGCATTATGCAACCTAAATAAGCAGCTCGGTCGCATGTTGCACTCTCCAATAAACGTTTAGAACAGCATTAGAGAAAACAACTTCAAAAGCAACAGTGTTTTCACATCAAGGTGACATGCTCTGTACCGCTATGTGGATCAACACCAACTTTGCAAAGAACACAGCAGTGCAGCTGGGCGAGTTTGTAGGTTGGAGTCCTAATCCTGCCAAAACAAGCTGTCATCCAATAATCAAATAGAGGCTGGATCGATGGTGGCGGAGATCAACATGTCAACAACAAGCCTTGTCTGATACCAACCGCTAGTTCAACATCGAAATTGACCGATGCTGCCCTCAGGTTGTCAAGACTGGGTGGTGAAAGTGGGAGTGGGCGTGAGGAAAACAAGCAGTTGTTCGAGGGCTAATGCAAACTAAAACACTGCAGCCTAAGCACAATCGAAGTGTGCACGCAGCTATGAAAGAGCAGTTTTGTCCTCGCTGTTGCTCTGCAGGGAGATGCCATTTGCCTACTTTTCACAAACTGAACACCATAAGCTTTTCTCAGATTATTTTCCCTATACAGAATCATATGACACTCATTAAACTTACATTTTTATCCCTGAGTATTTACTTCAAGGCAGACCATCTCTCTCTCCTTATTTGATCCTGTTTGATATTGTAATCATTATACAGCATCTGCTGGTGCAAAACCCACAGCAATGCTTCAGCATTCCACATTCTCATAAGCAGATATCAGGGCCCAGCAGGATTTTCAGACGCATTCTGTTTTTGTCCCATCGGGCTAAAGTGGTAGCCAGACAGTCCAGAGCCAAATAATCATTTGAGGCGCATGGCGCGGAAACTGGCCCCTTCCGATGTCACTGATCCATAGATGTGTGGCATTGCTCGGGGTCGTTATATCCCACTGGAAAGTTAATCTTGCACCAATTAGTTCCAGCCCAGGAGGTACCACCAAGCACTGTGCTATGAAATGGTGCTATCCTTTGGGAACTCTCCTCCCACCACTCTCTCCCACCTTTTTTCTTTCCACAGATCGACTTTTACACAATGAAACTCTCACACACACACACACACATTCTCACTCCCTCTAAGGTTTTCTGTATTGATCTTGCCATCATTCTATTTTAGCTCTGCAATTATGTCTGGTGATATTACCAGAGGGTGTTACATGACTCTTCTAATTGGTGTGTCAATATGACGTCAGGGCCTCTGCTGCTCTATGATTTGGGCTCCCAGTTAAGTGCCTCTGATGTAACTTTTTTTTAATTTTTCAAACGGTAATTTCTTCTTGGTTTTGTTAGATGACGGATGCTCTCATGCTTTTTAAATGACCAGCCTCTGTAGTTCATTAGTATAAATAAGTTCTTTGTGGAGTGCTGTGCATTTTGTATCATGTTTTATCTCATGATGACCCATAGTGAACTGCCACTTCTCTGTGACTCACACAATATACTTGTTTTAAGATGCTAAACTTTGCTCAAGCAAAACAAGAAATAAAATCTGAGCCAGAGAACACCCAAAGGTTGAGGATAATTCAATTTATTTTCATTAATCATACTTGAGTAGAGGTGAGCAGAATTTGTTTTGGTTTTTTTTAAATAAATATATAGCTATAACTACACAGCTGTCTAAATTACATTTGAAATGTGAAAGTTTAGCTTTAAACTGAAATCTGTCTGGCATTCCTCGCCACTTTGATTTGGTGATTTTCTTTACTTTCTTCCTATATTTTCTCTCTAGTCTCCCACCCCGTCTTCACATTTCTTCTCTCTATATTTTGCTCCCTTGTTTATCCCACTTGCTTTCATTTCATCATTGCTTGATTTGTCACTCTCAGCCCCTGTTGCCTACTTCTCCCTATCCACTTTCCTCTCAACAACTATTTTCACATGTCTGTGTGACATGACCGGGGGGCCTGTAAACGGGGATTGTGACAGATGCAGATGAGTGTGTGACACCGAGAAGTTCAGGACTGCTCTCTTACATATTGCCTTTCAGCATGTAGGTTGTCATGCACTTTATCATTGTGTATTGACTGCTTTTTGACATACTAGAATGCACCCATGAGTCCTTTTTTTGGAGTTGTTTGTGCATAAAATACTTTGGTATTCAAGGGTGCTATATAAACATAGGTAATAAAGATGTCTGCAGGATGGGTGCTCAGTGTCATGTATCACTTTTCGGTTAATCTCAAGAAGAAACAGCTATCACAGAGCGACTCAAAGAAGCACTTCAGTTACTTCTTGAACTGATTGTATAACTATGTTTCATGTGTATGAATCTCTGTCAACTGTTAAATGGTATTTGATCTGATTATGGCTGTGAGGGTTGCTGATGAGTTGTCCTCTCACACGATCTGTGAAGCATCAGTCTCTAACATCTTTGTACTAGCCACACAAGTGACATTCATATTCTATGAATGACAATGTTGGTCTGTCAGTCCACCCTGAAGTTCCAGACACAAATTTTGACTACTCATTGATTACTGGATGTACTGTTATTAAACATTTGTATTCAATCATTGTGCTCAGAGGAAAAAGTCTAATACCTTGAATGACTTTTTCTTTTTTTTCACCATCACCATCAATGGGCTAACATTTTGAATTTTTAGGTAAAGGAGTATCCTAAACTGTAGAACTGATATCCATGGTCTCCAGAGTGGAAATCTTCCGAGTTTTTTTGTTTTTTTTTAGTTTATCTAACAGGTCTATATTTTTTTTTCTATCCAGGTGAAATATCTCAATGTCTATTACCTGGATTAGCAAAATAATTTGTACTGACTGAGTTTTTGTGTTACCGTGAGGTTAAATGTTGTGATTTTAAGTAACACACTTTTGGTGGACTTTGTCATCAGTGCTTAATGGCAAATTTTAGCTTGCTTACATTAGTTAAAAAGCCATTTTCAAACATTTACTGCAGCACCAAACTTTTCTAGACATTAACCAGCAAGCTGTATGTCAGATCAGACTTTAAAAGGTGTTCAGCCTACTACAAAGTCCGTGTGACGTCTGATTGTCCAATGTGAGAAAAGTTCAGACAGATGTCCGGGCCAGTTGGCGTCACGTGTTCTGCCTCCTGTACGTTCTGCTCAGGCAGCAGCCTCACCTAAATCAAATCCATTTTCAGCAGTGAGATTTAGACTGAGCCATTGTGCTGACCTATGTGTGAAAACAGCTATAGTAAACATCCATCCATCCATCCATCCATTCAGGGTCTAGGGTGGCTGGAGTCTATCCCAGCTGTCATAGCGTGAGAGGCCCGGCACACCCTCAACATGTCGCCAGCCCATTGCAGCGCCAGTGGTAAACATTATACATGCTAACCATGAGAATATATCAAAAAGTAATATAATGTACAGCAAGCTGAGCTAGTCATTATGACTGTTGGCACAAGCCCCCTTAACTGACTATACACTGACCTTCACATTGATCCTAGTTTTTATATTATACATGTTATGTTATACTGCTCTAGTATGACGCCGTTCACAAATAAATCCTGTGTTAATAATTTTTTTTAATGCAGTGATTACATTACAAATGTAGATGTAAGGTGGTGTTGGAGAATTCATTTTAGGAGCAAACATTTAGCAGCTTTTTGAATACTAAGTGATCACTGGAGTGTACAATAAATGCCACTGACTGTGCTATCTCCTCATGGATTTAATGTGACTGTCTTTTCCCTTTTCAACATAGTTTGCTCGGTGGAGTCAAAACAGCCTCAGCAAATTCAACAGTTTTAGTGCCTACAGGAGTACAGCTATACCAATCTGCCTAGAAAAAGAAAATGTTTGTTGTGTGGACCTAAAAAATATGCAAGAAATTATTCATTTTCTGACATGCTCCTCTACATGATTTGTTCCATCTCCATTTTTTCCCCCATTCCTATTTGATTTTTCTGGAGGGGGGTTGCATTGTGGCTGATTGCTGCTTTGGCTGGGAGGACATTCAGACTTCAGTTTGGTGCCCCTCTGGACACAGAGATGCGCTTATGTAGAGAATTGCTCATGCTCCGCTGGAGAATCTGGCTGTCTTTGCCAGGCAAGCCTCATCATGGCAGATTTGTCTGCTCCATTATTGTGTCTAATTCCTTTTGCTGGCTAAGGACCTGCCCATTCGCAATTGAGACCCCCTGAAGAGCCAGACTTAGCAGGTTTCCCTCAAGACCTAGATGATGGTATTGTCATGTAAGGAGGCATGGGCTGTTGCTGAGACAGAGCACGAGTGAGCCATTTTCAGCAATTACCCTCTTTTTTTTTGTCTTGTTATATCATTACTGAATGTAAGCGAAGTACCCTAACATGTCTTACACAAACAAGATAGCTGCAGTCAAATGTCAGTGTCAAAACTTGTTTTGCGCTACAATCACCACAGAAATATGTTCATAAATATGCCATTAGTGTCTTTTTTTAACAACTACAGGGACTGGTGAAGAGCGACTCCCTGATATACCGCAGTGTAAGAGAAAAAAAGTTTGCAGAAGTATACTGTTATTACTTTTAAAATGTTTAGCTCCTGTCATGCAGGATAACTCTCGTGGTGACAGAGAAGTACAAGTAAATAGGGATGAGTCAGACATTTAAAAATAACACTGTTTCTCACTAAGAACTTCCCTCCTCCTGCTGACTCTCACACATTCTCACTCAGAATTTATTTCTTTAGTGAACCCACAAACGCTTGAATATCACACATGGAAATTTCTTGAATATCTTAACTCTGAAAGAATTATCATTTAACCTGATTCCTGAAAAGAGTTTAATCACATTAAAGGTTTGGGAAATTAAGTCAATTAAATGAGGTTTGTTTTTTTGTTTTTTGTTTTTTTAAATTAGGCATCATTCTGAGCATGCTGTCAGTGAGTTTAAAAATTTGCTAGTTGGAGTATCGTAATTGTAACCTATCAAAAAAAAAAAGAAAGTAAGACATAGCAAATTAATCCAATAAAATCAGCTCCCATGATGTCTAAGGCATGTTTCGCTTTGTGTATCTGTTGATGTGAACTCTATTTCAACCTTATCCTCGGGAGAGTTCTGCTGTAATTGAAATAGGAATAGTGTCCCCGAGCCCGGTAC
>VVAS01050695.1:11294-27819 GCA_015103295.1 Ptychochromis oligacanthus
AAAAAAAAAAAAAAAAAAAAAAAAAAAATAAAAAAAAAAAAAAAAAAAAAAAAATAAAAAAAAAAAAAAAAAAAAAAAAAAAAAAAAAAAAAAAAAAAAAAAATAAAAAAAAAAAAATTAAAAAAGAATTTAAAAAAAAAAAAAAAAAAAGTACTGTAAAAGTAAAGTACTGTAAAGTACCTTTGGGGTGCATGAATTTACACAATTCATGCACCCCAAAGCACAGGATGTGCTCATGACCTGTGTTTTGGCACCACACTCAAGATAAAATGATTCCTTATGGCCAAATCCACCTGTTATTATCTCTTAAAATTATAAGGATATAAAAATGACTGGTACTATGTTGAGACTGTCAGGTGTTTTGTTTTATTAGGTGTACTGTCACGTGTCACGTGTCAGGTGTTTTGTTTTATTAAGTGTGGTGCATATTGCAGCCTCTGGGTGACACTAGGATGCACCCTTTATATAACTGTTTTATGTAATCCATGTGGGAGGCAAAATTAAATGTACTAAAGTGCATCAGTCTGAGGTTTCTTAAAGCAGCGTTAACTGTTTTTGGTCACTTCAAGGCAGCAAAAAAAGATGCCAGCCTTGACATTAATCTTTTCATCCATCCATGTTCTGAACTGCTTGTTAAATTCAGGGTCGCTGGGATGCTGGAGTCTATTCCAGCTGTAATAGGGCGAGAGGAAGGGTGCATCCTGGACAGGTCACCAGTCTATCACAGGGCTAACACAGAGTGACAGCCAGCCATTTATCCTCACATTCACACCTACGGTTTAGAATTTAGAATCACCAATTAACCTAACATGCATGTCTTTGTGCTGTGGAAGGAAGCCAGAGTAGCTGGTATGCAGGCACAGGAAGAATATACAAACTCCACATGGCCCCAGCCGCCCAGTGGATTTGAACCAAGGACCTTCTTGCTGTGAGACAACAGTGCTAACCACTGGAACCACTATTAAAAAGTTCAGTTGACACAAAGGAAAAATGTTATTAATTTGAATTCATGTTTCTATCTGTCTGACATATTTAAGTCACACAGAAAGCACTAAGGGTCACAATAATAAATAGGTGGGCAGGGATGCTCCAAAGCTTTAACAGAACTTTTGGAAGTACTCTGGGATTGTGTTTTAGTCTGGACAAACAGAAACTGAGACTTTTGGAAATGACACCCAGTTGCTGCTTTGCTGGCTGATGGGGTCTTATCAGTAATCATATGCCCTTCCCAGATCTTCACACCCATATCACATGACCATTTTCCAGAAGAAGACAAATACATGAACAGTGGTTAATTCAACATGGATAATAAATTATAGGCATAGTCTTGTTTGTCTTTGCTAGCAGCTGTTGTGCCATAATTTTTATTCTGTGACTAATGCCTACCCAGAATAGATGAATGGGTTTCCAAGCTGGTGCTAAATTGCTTCTCTGAAGCAGTTTTTGAAAAAGAAAACACGTTACTGTGGATTTAGTCTCTGGGTTTATTTAAAATATTAATTAGTGCAGCCTTAATGTCTTTTCTTTGTTGACATTCTAGGTCTGAGTGACTGTGCGGTCAGATATATTTCTATTAAAATGTGATTACATTGATTAAAAATTTCTGAAACCCGATCTTTATAAAGTCATTTTATTAGGGTAATAGGACCTTTATCATGGCAACCAGTGGAGAGAAAATTTGTAGAAAGAATCTGCAGCTATCATTTGTCACAGAAATAGCTGAGGTCATTATTTGGCAAATAAAACAATTCTAGAGAAAATTTCGTTTAATTCTGTGATTTGATGTTTACAGTACTGCGTGCTACAAATTATATCTGCTTTATTTAGGCAAAAATGATCACTGACTTAACTAGGTATAAACATGGAATTTTGAGTGAGTTTTATCTAACCCCGTTGTAAATATTTATGGATTAAAACAGTCAGTGGACTCTTTATCTTGTTGCCTCATTTTCCTCTAGACTCGTAGATTGCTTGCACTTGTTCTGTCTTTTCTTTTACATGCCAACAAGGACTATAACTGTCATGTTTTGTCTCCACAGTGAACTTGCAATGCTGCTTTCTATGGCTCAGAGCAACCCAGCGCTGTTCCAGATGATCTCAGACAGAGCGACAATAGCAAGGCAGTTAGAGCGACTCAGCAAACTAAAAGATCTGATGGAGACTAGCCAGGAGGAGTTGAAATCCAAACAGGCTGAGGAGTGGACATCCTGGATCACTCGTTATAGGTAAGAAATGAGAAAGAAAAGCATGAAAAACAAATAAGGAGACTGGAGGAATTGCATGGCCCGGATGAGAGAGTTTTTTTTTGGTGGTGCAGACAGGAAAAAAAGAGGAAATGTGTGTCAAGGTGATTGTTGTTCCATTACTGGAGTTCTCTGAGGGAGTTTTTTTGTGTTATCACTGCCACAGGAAACGTCTGGCTCGTGAGCTAGAAGACCAGAGTGACGTGCAGGCTGTGCTGGAGGAGAGAGTGAGGGTGATGGACAGCACCAACCCTCGCGTGGTACTCAGAAACTATATTGCCCAGAATGCCATAGAGGCTGCTGATAATGGTGACTTCTCTGAGGTCAGATTCTGGTCTGCTCTGATGTTTACTGGATATAAACCTAATTAATTTGACTGCTGTACATCTTTGTTAGAGAAATATTGACAACTTCCCTAGACACAGAATTTTTGCATTTACTGGAGATCAGTATGTACTTCAGTGACACTTAATTCCCTTTTGCTCTTTTCAGCTCCAGTGTTTCACTTTCGGGGTGTTTACCAATTCTGACTTCCTCTCTCTGCTGCAGGTCCAGCGGGTCCTCAAGGTTCTGGAAAAGCCATTCTCTTCACAGCCAGGTCTGGAGCTCCCTGCGTGGGTTGGCGGAGTCGGGGCCACTGCACAGGGAGAAAGGGATGAAGGAGAGGAGCAACAGCAAGAAGCATCTACGTCTACGGCAAGAAATCCTGTGCCCTATGACAGCAAGCCCCCAGCTTGGGCCCGTGAAATCTGCGTCACATGATCTTCATAGTAACTTCCTTGACCATACCTTTCCTGCCTAAAATAATAAGAGTTTAAAGGTGTGTAATACATAATTTCTTTTTACCTTTTTTTGACCTGTCAACTACTGGACAACTCTGTTATTTTGGTAGGCAGCATCAGGGAAGTTAGCATGAGGCACGGCACTTCATAGGCAAGCTAGATGGCACAAAACAAACAAGAAGTGTGTTGAGTTTTGTTTCCACAAGTAAATAAAATTAAAAATATGTTTTAAAGCTTTTGAGACTTAAATACAGTTTAGCATTTCTGAGCCACCCTTAAATAAGTGGGTGGAATTTTATGGATGCAAAAGTTTTTATATAATATTGCACAGATGTGTAGTTTATGAAATACATTTACAGAAACTCAACTCAGCTCAGCTTTTTCCCTGTCTGTTTGGTGCCTGGTAAGCTATTAATGACGAGTCAGGCAACAAGTCCTACAGTGACCTGTCTGACTCTGACAAACTGTGGGGGTGTCACCTCAAAACATACCACAAAATACGATGTGTGTGTGTGTGAGAGAGAGAGAGAGTGAGTAATGATGGTTTTATATCTGTGGGTAAAACGGTGTGCTTGCACTTGATTAAAAAGCCACAGCAGATTAACACGCACAATATATTTTCCTGTAATAGAAACCATTTCTTTTTGCAACTGTCAACAAATTCATAGGTATAGAGCCACAGCTATAATTTACCCTTTTTTTTTGTTGTCTAATAACTAAGTTCAATGAAGGAAAAACGAGAACAGGATGTTACTTTTAACTTTTTTCAGGTTGTGGCTGTACAGAAAGAGGAAGTTTTTTTTTTTTTTTTTGTAGAATGTGCCACAAATGTGGTGCCACAAAGAGAGTTTCTGTATGAAGAGGAAAAGACATTTATGGCCATTCATAGATTTGTGTTAACTGTATTGCCTATGCAGCAGCACTACTCATCATATGTTGCAGTCTTTGTTGAAAATACATTATATGAAATGTATATTTTATATAATGCTCTTCCACAGTTATAGCCTTAACTAAATCAATAAACTGAGCACTCAATAGTCATTGTGTCTTTTTTTTTTTATTTTGTCACATACCTGCAGTTCATTTACAGAACAAAACTCCAATTCCATGTCTGTGTAACATTTTAATGTTGCTACTGATTTTCTTTTATTCCACCCCCCACCCCCCATCCCAAATACTGTTTTACTCTACTGGCTGTTTTCCTGTTTGTATTAATGTCACACAGAGCAGGTCACAACGTAATATTTCCAGTTTGTTGTTTCCTTGTACTCTTGTTTCCTTGTTCTGTTACCTTGTTCTGTTCAAGAATTTCTAAAAACCACATCGCTGGCACCTCTAGGGTTGAGTAATGTTCCTGTTCCAGCAAGCCTTAATCGGCCATTTGCTTTCTGTAGGCACAGAAGAATGTAGTCTACAGTAATTGATTTACAAACACAAGTGACAAAGGCAACATGACCATGAAGGCTATAGCATATGATTCACATCATTTTCATACTCACTGAACTACTGACTCCCCCTGTCCTATTGTCATCCTGGAAGAGCTCACTGGCATTTGGATAGAAATGGTTCATCATAAGGTGAAAATGTTTACTCAGAACAACCTTCTCTTGGTTTGAAGTGACGCTTCCTTCTAAGGAACCCAAACCATGCCAGCAAAACGCCATGGCCAGCATAACCGAGTAATGGGGTCCCCTCACTACAGGGGTCAAGGGTTCAGGTTTTTCCTTTAATTTGTCACTCCTTTTGTATATGCATCAAACCCAAAATGTACTGCTGTGTTTTAGGTTGCTAACCACGTTATACGCACATAAAGCATTTCAAAGCCACGTCTTCAGTCCATTCGCGTGTTTCTCACATTACCCTCTCTTCTTCACCTTTAATTGTAGGCCTACTACAACAGGACTCGGGAGTGGCTTTTGGCGACCTCAGGGTGCGCCCTGAGTAGAGCTGCGTAATGATCGCGGGCGAGCGCATAGGTGGGATCTGGGACAATGAGTGCGTAGCGCCGGAAGAGTCAAAACAAGTAAAAGAGGAGCCTGTACTGTACTTATTATTGAGTTTTTATAGATAAGATGACTATGCGAGTGAGACCCGGCTATCACCGCCTGGAAATAAACAAAACATCATGGGAAGTACCGGAGCGATACCGGGATTTGAAGCAGGTGGGGACCGGGGCGTACGGGACGGTATGGTAAGTGAAATGTAAGAAATTGGTAGAAACTATAGACCCCCAGAACTGCTGGTTGATGTGGAGCAGTGAAACAAAGAGAGCGACGGAACAGATGGTGCCATACAGACCGCCGCACTGTGCCACAGCCAAACAAAAGAAAAAGTATCTGGGCTCCGCTGAACACATGCTGCTTCACTTCCTTATATGATGGAGACACTTGCAGCGATACCTTCGTTGTCTGTTCTCCATAATCACCCTGACAGCCTTAGAGCTTAATTATGAGCGGCACATTTGCGTGTGAAATATCCGCGGTGAGCCAAATTTACTGAAACACGATAATGAAAAGCTGCCTTTCAGGCACCTTTGTGCGTCCCGCAGCATGCGGCCCTTTTGTTATCAATGATTAACGTCTTGGGCGGACACTGAACTGCTCTGTCTGTCTGAATACAACTTCATAACACATGAACAACTCCGCTCCAGCCAGAGATCACTGCTCAGCCACGTCAGATAAGTGAAAGCGATGAGAGTATGTAGGTGTTTGCCTGTAAACACAGATTTGGGTTAATTATGAAAATTCCTCAACCGAAGATAAAATAACTTTTCAGTTTTCACAGCCAAACCACAGGACAGGGAACATAGTCTTTATTTGCGCATCAAAGGAAAGTTCCTTGTTTAGTTTTCCTCATACAGGAAATAATAATGGGCTATTTTATTATTTGGCTCACGCCCTCGCATATGGACAGTACTGTGCAAAAGTCTTGAGCCACCTCTCATTTCTTTATATTTTCCTTTCATGGAGAGTTTCTTGTAATTTTTTAAAGTGGGCTTGAGCAATAGTCTTCCATGCTTTCGGAATGTCTTTCAAAGTTTTTCTTTTGGACATGTGTTGTTTTTTCACTCATTTTCAGTCCAGTCCTGACCATTTTTATTTTGTTTCTTAAGCCACTTAACACTAACCTAAGAGTCATTCAAGGATAAAAAAGCCACCTAACTCAAGGGATGGACCAGTGTTGTTTCTACACATAAGACACAACAAAGAGCCCATTTTTAAATTGTGCACTTTGCTGCTAGCAGCCTGTCACAAAAATACATAACTTATTCCCATTTCTTTAGCTAAATTTATGAAAATTGCCAAAGGTAACACAGTTTGACAGGCATAAAATAGTATTTTAGCTCTCAAAGAGCTAATAGCAGAAAGTGTGGCATATGTTGGCAAGGTGTGCAGTGTGCCCTTAAAATCTGAGGAAACTGGACGAGGACAAAAGAAGAAGTGGCAGCCCAGAATACAGTATCTGAAAATCATGTCCTTGAGAAATAGGAAAAAATCCACCAAAGACCTAACACAGGATCTGACAGATGCATCTGGCCCTTCAGCTGATCCATCTACTGTTCACTAAAGCCATCAGAAATAGTCTCAGTGGAAGGACAGCTGTCAAGAAGCCATTCTTAAGGAAGGGAAACAGTGAGAAAAGGCTGAGATATGCCACATTACACAAGAACTGGACTGACAGTCAGTGGCAACAGGTCTTATGGGGTGATGACATTTTTTAAATTTTTGGTTCAAGTCATTGTCAGTGTGTATGGAGGAGGTCAGGAGAGAGGTATGATAGTGAGTGTCTACAGACATTTCATGGTTTGAGGCTGCATTTTAACCAGTGGTGTTGGACATCTTGCCAAAATTGAGGGAATTGTGAACATAGAAAGATACTGTGGGATCAGGGGACAGAGAACAGAACAAAAGGCAGTCAACATCCAAAGAAGACCTTTGCATGTCCTTTAAGAAGCCTGGAGACCTATTCCTGAAGACTACTTAAAGAATTTACCAGAAAGCTTGTCTAAGAGATTTTAGGCTGTGTTAAAGAATAAAGATAGCCATGCTAAATTTTGACTTTCAAGCTCATTAGAATTGTACAAATTCTGTTTTTGCCTTATTTCCATTTATGTTTGCACTTGTTTCAATAAATCACTGCACCTACTTCCCATTTTTCTAGCAAAATATAAAGAAGTGAGGGGTGGCTCAAAGGTTTTGCACAGTACTGAATTTATATTTCCTTCAGCTCTGCAGTGGACTCCAGAACAGGAGCCAAGGTGGCAATCAAGAAGCTCTACAGACCGTTCCAGTCTGACATCTTTGCAAAGCGGGCCTACAGGGAGCTGAGGCTTCTCAAACACATGAAACATGAAAATGTGAGCTACAGTATGACCACACTGTACAGACTAGTTTTCAATCAATGCACTGTTTATTATTACAAGGATGTAGTCTATACATTTCAGTATTAAAGTACTCTTATACTCAAAAACAGAACATGTGTCAAAATGAACAAACTAATTTCTTTGAAGGCACATGATTTGTGATATAATTTCCTTGTGGTGCAGGTGATTGGCCTGTTAGATGTGTTTACAGCTGACCTGTCCTTGGACAGATTTCATGATTTGTAAGTACCTTTTCTGCCACTCTGACAGAAGCAGCAAGATATAACTTGTTCTGTGCAATGTTTTTGCCAAAATAGCTTCAAAGCCAGCTGTAAAGTATAAAACATGGCTGTTCCTTCTTTATCAAGTTATCTGGTGATGCCGTTCATGGGGACAGATCTGGGGAAGCTGATGAAGCTGCAGAGGCTCTCAGAAGAAAAAATTCAGTATTTGGTGTATCAGATGCTTAAAGGGCTTAAGGTGAGGAGCTCTACTTTGATCAGCTCAGTTGCGTCAATCAGTAAATGCTCAGTTGCTTCAATCCTTGTTACATTCCTTTCTTACAGTATATCCATTCTGCTGGTATCATTCACAGGGTAAGCGCTCTATTATATGTATTTTCACCATAAGTATATATAAGATAAAAATCGTGTTCATAACTTGTTTTTTTTTCATCTAAGATAAATAGTTGTTGGTGTTTCTCTTCCTGTTATGCTGCACTGTTGCTTGTCTGTTCATATCAATGTTTGCAGGACCTCAAACCAGGAAATCTCGCCATCAACCAAGACTGTGAACTCAAGGTACACTTAACACACCATGATAATCCAATCATGTCTTAGTTTTTATTTACCGTCAAAAATGGGTTCTGTAACTACACTTTGATAAATGTACAGGCCAGAAGGACTTTGATGTTAATTTTGCTTTGATGTTATTTTTTTTCTTTTCAGATCTTGGACTTTGGCTTAGCGAGACAGGCAGACAGCGAGATGACGGGGTATGTAGTGACTCGCTGGTACAGAGCCCCAGAGGTGATCCTGAACTGGATGCACTACACTCAGACCGGTAATGTAGAGCTCATTCAGGGGGGAAAAAGCACTTATATTGTCTGTTATGATCAGTGCTCCCCATTAGCACTGAATCATTAATAACATGAATTAGTTGTTTTACTCACTGTGATTTACTCCATTTCCTGGACATTTCTTTCAACAGTCCCAGGAGCTTGTAGGTGGAGACTATTAGCTGTAAGGAAAAGCATAGCAAAGATGAGTTAGTTTTAACTTTAAATAACCTTTAAATTAACCCTAAAATGTGAGATGTTTTGCTGCTGGGTCATTCCATTAAAAATCAGTGAGTGCCTCCCTCTCATAATACGTAGAGGTCGGTCGAAATTTGGTGTTTTTTTTTATCATACCTTATTGTTCCCACATTTTTGAGCCCTTATAACTTCTTAAGTACTGAAACTAGTCCCGTGAAATTTCCAAAAGCAAAACTGCACCAGTTCAGTTGCTGTGACATAGTACCAAGTATTAGTACCCTGGATGTTTTCTGATAATTCACTGGATGAAACTTCAAAAAATGCATTTTGAGTAACCTTTCAAGGACTGTTTCACCATATGGGATAGGTGGCTGGTCAAATCAAGTTAAGGTTTCCTTTCTGCCTACATTCTGATACCAGGCTAATCTTTTAGCTGTGATTCTTCTGTGTCAAAATAATTTTCTAATATCATCTTTTTTAACTCTTACCAAATGTTACATTTGATTTACATTTATTTACTCAAGGAGTGAGTGAGCACTGTGCATGTATACACAACAATTAAAAAGGTGTGGTTTGCAAGTTTAATTTTAGCTTTTGCTGAGGCCTTGAGCAACAAGCCCAGTCTTGATAAATCAAGATGTAATGAAAAATAGGGTTTTACTTTCTTGTCGTGATGAGGATGTGAGGTTTTGCAATTAACTCAATCCAGATGAGAATATAATGTAAAGAGTCAACACCCAACAAGCTTTGTGACAAAACCTCATGGCTCTGGTGTTTTCACTAAGGATATGTGCCACAAGATGCAGAAGTTGCAGAAAAAAGCTTATGTCGTCGACATGTAGCAATGATTAAACAACTTGCAGCCAGGGCCAGTTTACAACAAACCAGCAGCAATCACATCCTGACCCCACGGCAACTCTTTGAATGGTCTAGCATGCATATCTCTAGAATCAGTCAGTTCTGTGTTTCATTCACCGATGTTCATAGCAACACGCCAAGACAGTCCAAGGAACCCACAGTCATCATTGTTTTCCATCATTGTTTTTTCAGTGAGACCAAGCTGAAAATCAGCAAGATGTCTGGTGACGAAAGTACAACCATTGTCGAGACTGGCAATATTGCTGTGACAACACTGGCAGTGCTACAAGTTAACACCAGTCAGTTTGTGGCCACCATCTATGACAGTGGATGGTACCTTGCAATATTTGAGAGATACATGTTGAGAACAGTGATATCCATCAAGACTTTATGAAGCCAGTTTGTGTGGTACTGTAGAAAAGACAACTGTTAGATACAAAGATTACACAGCATCATGATCTGACGATAAAAGCAGGAAGCAGTACAAACCCACAGAACAAGAACTTAACACTATCAGAGTACAATTTGACACAGAGGGCTCCAAAATTGTGAGTGGTAAAAAATGACTCTGTTAGAAAATTATTTTGACACAAAGGAATCATACTAGAAGATGAGCCTGGTATAAAAATGTAGGTAATAAGGAGACCTTTCATATACTATAACTTGTTTTGATCAGGAACCTGTCCCACATAGTGATATGACCCTTGAAAGTTTACCCAAAATGCACTTTTTGAAGTTTTCTCCAGTGAATTGTCAGAAAACATAAAACATCTAGGCTATCAGTGCAACATCATAGACATTTCATTTGCATAGTTTTGATGTTGAAACTATGATATATCCTATGATACTGATGCTCAGTTAAAAAAAAAGCAAACAAACTTGCTGAACAAAAACGTTGGTTTTTGGCTTCAGCTTGTGGCATTTGGAATCTGTTTAAAATGGATTTGGTTGCAGTTTTGTCACGGACCTTAAATGTGTTCAGTCCTGAAGAATTTATGTTATGTACTACTAAAGTTATTAGGGAACAAAAATGCTGGAAAAATAAAGCTGCTTGAAAAGTGCTATATATTAACCTATGTCCTTTGAGGGCCTGTAACTTGAAAAATTTTCCTCTCATCCCCCAACCAGTCCTGTTGAAAGGGAGGTTTTCTTTCCCACTGTTGCCAAGTGCTTGCTCACTGGGGATCATCTGATTGTTGTTGTTTTCCCTCTAATATTGTAGGGTCTTTACTTTACAATATAAAGCACCTTGAGGTGACTATTATTGTGAATTCACACTATAAATAAAATTGAATTGAATTGAATTGAACTGAAATTGAGCTATGAAGGTAAAATTTTGCATAGCTACGTTAAACATACTAAAATTATTGTACAAAAAAAATCAGCTGACTTTGAGGGACTTAGGTAACTTTTCTCAGATTTGAATGATTTCATGTGGATTGACCTAGCTGCACTGCATTCTTGTTTAATTACTACAGATGTAAGTAAAGTCTAGCAGAAAGTGGCATAAACTAATCTAGCTTTAGTGTTAATAGATATTTTATTTTAATGAAAAATACACTTCAAGTTGCAGAATAGGCTAAGAGTAATGAGACAAATATTTTTGTGCTGTTTATTTTTCATTATGTTTCGTCTTTAACATCCTATCATTTTGTACTCTATCTACGAAAGAAAAGAAAATTTTGGAAAACAGGTGTTCAGTTAAGCCAGTTGTTACCTTAAGTATTATCCACTAGGTGGGGCTCTTTTAATACTTTGTTTTAGAATGTATGTATGTATTGTACCTAATGTTGCTGATAACAGACCTGCAAGCTCCTAATAGTCTTGAACATATGGTGTTTATCAACTCTGCCTTTTATGTCTTCTTTCTCAGTGGACATTTGGTCAGTGGGCTGCATCATGGCAGAGATGCTGCAAGGAAAACCTCTTTTTAAAGGCAGCGACCGTATCCTTTTATCTCTTTGACCCACAGGTTTATACAGTTATAGTTTTGTTTTTGTTTAACCTAGTGTCTTTGTGCCTTTTTTTTTCTGTGACTCATATAACTCTTATTTGAACCTTGACCAATGCTCCTCAGACCTAGATCAGCTGACTGAGATCATGAAGCTCACAGGAACACCATCACAGGAATTTATATCAAAACTAGAATCTGAGGATGTGAGTTAAAAAAAACTGATAACTTTGTGGACTTAAAGATTGTTGTGTCACTCGGCTGTGCTCCAAAAATAAAATTTTAGGAAATGGAGGCACATTTCGGCACTTTATCAAAATTAGTTGGTATATTCTTAAGTTTATAAACACAATCCTCATAGGAATCATATTTATATGCCTGTCTGTTGTCTTCTCTGTCTTTTCTTAGGCAAAAACCTACCTCAAAAGTCTTGCAAAGGTGGAAAAGAAAGACCTTCAGAAGGTGTTTTCCACAACTAATCCACAAGGTATCACACGCTCAGCCTTTTAATTTGATGTGTTTTCATTTTGGTAAACAAATTCCAATTGTATTTTCTGTTCTAATTATTCTCGCTCAGCCGTGTCAGTGCTGGAGCGCATGTTATTGCTGGATCCAGAAAGACGGGTAACTGCTGCAGAAGCTCTCGCGCTGCCTTACTTCACTGAGTTTAGAGAACCAGAGGAGGAGACGGAAGCACAGCCATATGATCACTCACTAGACAATGCAGACCTTTCTTTGGACCAGTGGAAACGTAAGGATAAAGAGGAGGGGGAGGGAGGCAATGAGGTCTTTGAATAATCAGTATCTAAGAAAGTATTAAGGATGTAATTTCAGATGGATGGAGGGGAAAGGAGGTGGACAGTGTGAGATATTTGTTATTGATTGATATCCTGCTGTGCTTCTTTGTTTAGGTCACACCTTCACAGAGATCTTGACCTTCAAGCCTGTTTTGCTGGAATCCAAGGAAACCTCATTGTAAGGTACAAAGAGCTGACTGTGCAGCCTGGGAACAGAACAAACTAATCGATCATTTCATGACGATCTCAACTGGAAAAACTCAGCTTAATGAATGTAAACAGACCCTAGTCTCTTAAGTGCAAGCTGCTGTGGGATTTTTCATGACAGTCCAGTTCTTAAGTAGACACTTTATTTGTTCTAAAATAATGGATACTTCATTAAAGTACAAAGTCTCAGCTTCAAATTGAGTGGGCTTATGGTGACATATTAAAGAACTGTGTGCATGCTGGCCAAGGTTTATAGGTTCAAAATTATTTGGACAGACATACATGAATATTCAACATTTTGTGGAAAAGTTAATGAAGGCATCAACTGACAGACATCAGTCAGTTGACACTATCTTCTCTGGTGATGCTCTCCTAGGATATAGTTCTGCCCCTTCAGTTCTTACTTCTTGTATGGTCTCTGCCTTTAGTCTAGTCTTCAGCAAGTGGAATGGAGCTCATTTGGATTGAGATCAAGTGACTGAGTCAACCTGTCAAGGATAACCTTCGTGGATTAGTCTTGAACGCTGTCAAGGAAACATGTACGCTTGCATACTGGACCGCATTGCCGTGAAGTCAAGTGAAGCCTTGAAGTTCAAATGATTTTCCAATCATCTGAAAGATTGTACCTGTTGAGTTTGGCAAACCAAGCACTTTTAATATCTCTTTTTTTATCACTTTATTCCTTATACTGACAGACAACTTCATCTTCATCAGTCAAGTACTTTCGATAGTGAGATGAAGCCACTCACAAGCTCGTTATAACTTAAAGCCGAGACTTGGCATTTTAATGTGGTATTTATTAATTTATTTCAGATTTGAATGTGCTAAAGCACAGAACCCGAAGAACAAAGAAAACAAAACACAGAACTGTCCAAGGTTTAGACTGAATGAATGGATCTTATTTTTTGATAAACAAAACAAGGCATTACTTTTAAAATGTGTGCAATTATTTGAGTTACTTAGCCAAGTTCAGTTTCAGTTTCAATTCAGTTTCCAATTAACTGGTACATATTTAGTTCTTACTGAATCCATTACTCATTTTCAGCTGGTATAAGGTACAAATCAAGTAATCCAAAACATTTTGCTTTGGAAATATTGAAGTTCTTTAAGAATCCTGATGAAAATCACTGGTCTTCATTTGCTGGAGTTATTTGTATTGGATTTAAAAAGCAATTATATGTTAATATGTTGTTTTGTAACTTCCACATCATTTACAACTTGTCTTAAAGAAAAGTGTATGTGCATGTGTGCACATTCTCTTTCTTTTAGCTATATGTAGCTGTCATTCATATGAAATCTCTTAGCAGGTTATGCACAAACATTCATATTTTAATTTCAGCCAAAGGTTTCTGATTATGTACGACTTTGTAAAGGTTGCAAAACACAATTCTTCAACATTATTTGTGAATGAATGTTTCCAAGATCACTTGTGCAGTTTTTCTATTAAAGATTCTCTTTGAAAATATCTTGGGTTTTTTCTTCTTAACTGACGTCTTTTGTTTAAACAGTGGATTTTGCCCCATATACAATACCAGCTGTACAATACAAGTTGTGGTGCAGCACCTTTAAATGTTCTGAATGCTGACCTTAGTATTTGCACCAATAGGCTATACAATGAAAACAGCTTTTAATGAACAAAATGGAACATATAATCAAAAATGGTTGGAGGGCACTTCTATTGTTACATGTTAGATTTACAACTGTAAAACCAACAGTTATCCACCATGTCCTTAACTGAGTATTTCAGCCATTTAGTAGTATTTTTGAACTCTAGTGTGTTCTATATTAACATAATGTCAAACTTTCAGAGCTTATTGTGTTGCATATATAAATTAACACTAGGTGGCAGCATGTAAACAAGCAGTGAAAAGGTTGCACTTACAGCTCTGAAAACTGTGGTCTGGGTTGACCCACCTTGCTGGTCCAGACCACATAGCTTTACAAGTAGTAAGTTATTAGCAGGATTTTCATTAAATTTAAAGCAGAAAGTCCCCAGACAATGAATCCCAGTAGCTTTGATGTTTCCCTGAGCTTTTCCTTTATCACCACCAACAGGTCAAACATTCGATTTATGAACAAATACCTGGAAAACTAATGGTATTTCCATCAGCCTACATACTGTATACTGTGTCTAATGGTAATAAGCAAATTTTATGATGCTAAACACAAATAGACTAAATATCCCATCTGCTAAACATTAGGGTGTTACCATTGTCAAAGTGAGCATGATAGCATGCTGAATTTAGCCTTTTAATCCCTGAGGCCACACTTGTTTTGAATGATCAAACCTATCAGAGATGAGCTGTCATGGTAGTTGCAGTGATTTATTGCACTGCGGTTAATGCTGACAACCTTATTTTTGTACCAAATTTGATTGATGATCTCAAGAAACAAATGCATTCTTCCAGAATGCATATTTGCCTTTAGATTCTGTTCATTCCTCCATGTAACTCTCCGCTGAAGAGTGTTGAATTTAACAGGCTTGTCTTGAGTGAACTCCAGATCCTTGACTCGCAAGGGTGACTCCCCATGCAGAGGACAAGCTTCCTTCCTGGGCCTAAGCTCCTTCAAACCAAACCCTGGGTGTTGTGTCCTCCCTCGCACATGAGGTTGGGGTAATGCTGAATAGTTCACTGAGAAGTCACAGAGTTCTGTTCCCGCTGCAGACAGGAAAACAGAGGGGAAAGTACATTTTCTTTTCCCCACAACGCCTCCACTCCAACACAGCAGCACATGGATAGACTACCTTTCTTGTTTGTTGATCCTGTGGTTTATTTTCAGTGTGCTGGATTCCAGCATCATATTTCCAAAGACACACATGTATAGAGTTCACATGTGTGCACACATACAGGCAGAAACACCTGGCACACACAGTTGGATGCACGCCACACACACACATTTATACATGTCAGACTGACACTGACTCAAGAGGGAGCGCGTGTGGAATGGCAGCAATGCCCAAACACTGATCTGACCCAGGTCACCGTCCTTTCTTGAAGTGGAATGTCATAACTTATAACTGTGTTTGTTTTATGTGTCTGGGGGAGGCACATCACTATAAATCTCACCATGGGGAGAGGATTAACTCTGCATTTGCTGTGATACTTGTTGATGTCATTCATGCATCTTTAGAGTTAATTTTAGTTCTTGTGTGTGAAAGATGGGATTTTTTAACACTGATGAGCTTGGGAACTTTTCACTTTGCATCATTTGTTCCACAGCAGAATCTCAGACAGCTAAAGATTTGATAAATAAGAACCATGCTGTCATTGCAAGAAGGAAAGCGTTATTTCTATCCATCCAAGCTCATTGGCTTTTATTGAAATGAACCACGGTGACAGAATACCATCAGTGACAGTGTTTATTCTCCAGATAATCTGAGTTGTCACGTCCTTGCTGGAGATAAAATAAACAGATTCAAGGGCTCAGCAGCAATAAATTGATTGGAGTTTTACCAGGAGGTGAAGTGAAAGTCTGCCAGCTTGCTGAATGTCCTTGTCATTGTCTGTTTGAGGGCTTTTACACACATTTATATTTCTAAATAGCAGGGTATTTGTGTACATAATGTTCACCATTCAACTGTTTTCTTAGTTCCACATGTCAGTTTGGATCTGTGTGGCTGTTGTTGTTCTCTGGCAAATTTAAAGAGGCCTGTATTTTCTTATACATGACTGCATGTGTCAGGGACATTTTTAAAACTGAGATATTCTGGATGACAGTATAAGCATTTTTGGTGCATATCCCTGCAACTACCAGCAAAACATAAGGTGGATTTACTTCTTAGCTTGCTCATATTGAAGTGGTTACAATAATATTTTGCAAATTTTAAAGAGAGGAAATTATGTTTAATCATTTCCTTAGCTTGGCATCTTAATAAGTTTTCTGTTTGTTTGCTTTAGCAAATTAATACTTGTGTTTATGACTTTCTAGCTTCAGTGTTATTTTGTTTGTGTATCTGTCTCAGTGTTTGTGTGTGTGTGGAGTCAAGCTAAAACCATAATAAAGTGAGTCACACAGTCCACCAATATGAGGGTTTTCTGTCTTCCTTTCTAACTACTTCACCCCTTTC